>CM019705.1:98717-115397 GCA_009760885.1 Achatina immaculata | reverse complement strand
TGCTCATCTGCTTTATCTGTGTGTTGTTCTTGAATTCGTTCCACTTTATACTGAGTATATGCAGAGTTTAGAGGAGTGAAATTTATATGACAGGTTTAGAGACAATAAATTTATATAGGTAGATATTCCTAAATCCTCTAATTTTTTCCACAAAGCCAAATTATAATACTCACTCACCATAGATTAAAACATGTTTTTGAAGCATCTTCTGTCATCTGCCACACTGATTTAGTTCTTAGCATAGTTTGTTATACTTTTCAGTCTTTGAAACACATTTTATCTGGCTGTGATGAATTCTGAGAGGAGATTATGTCTGCAGATAGCTTCAGTGGAAGTTGCAAGTCCCAAAATGTATTTGATTATCTGTAGTTTTTCCTGAGTGAAAATACAAAAATAATATATATATATATATATCTTGACTTTCTCCATTCTGATTAACCATGTCAGTTCCTTCTTTCCCCATCACTTTTTCAACGTCGGTATTATCCTTCCCTACCTTAGCATTGAGGTCCCCCATAGCAATTAGGATGTCGTGTTTAGGGACTTTGTTGATGATTTGTTGTAGTTGGTGATAGAAGTCATCTTTCACATCATCATCTGCATCATTCGTGGGTGCATAACACTGTATTATTGTCATTCTTCCATGTCGTAGGTTGTATCGTGCTCTTATTATACGACTGTTCACCGGTTCCCATTCTACAAGGCTCTTTGCAGCTACATTTGACATAATAATACCCACTCCGTCCCGGATTTTACCATCATTACCGTTTTCCGCCGATCTTTTACCTGCTTCTGGCCATCGTATTTTGCTGATGCCCAGTATGTCTAAATGGTATCTCTCCATTTCTTTGATGACCTGAGTAGTTTTTGTTGGTGCTGTCATCGTTCTCACGTTCCAGAATCCAATCCTTGTCACATGTTTAGGGCCGACGGATGAGCTCTTCAGAGTTGGCATCTCTGATGCTCGGTTGGTTTCTCTGCGAGTTTCCATAACGATATCTTTTTTTCCCATCTGGAGTTGCCTCTAGATAGGTCCCAGGATAAGGTTGTTAGCCTTATGCCCAACTCCCGGTACATGATATGTAACAGATCAAGCGGAAAGACCAATCCTTAGCAAAACTGGAACACTACTAACATCAAATAAAGACCAAAAGCAAAGATGGGCTGAACACTTCCAAGAAATACTCAATCGACCACACCCAAAAGAATTGTTAAACCTTGAAACTGACTTACCAGCCCCACAACTAAATGTCAACCTAGATGAAATTAAATTGCATGAAATTGAAACAGCAGTGAATTTAATGGCTAACAACAAAGCTGCAGGTGAAGATGAAATAACAGCTGAAATGCTAAAAGCTATCAATAGTGACAACATGAGACAACTACAGAGAATGTTTAACAAGATTTGGAAAGAAGAAAAAGTCCCTTCTAATTGGAAGAAAGGAATCATTGTTAAAATACCAAAAAAGGGCAACCTTAGTGACTGTAACAACTGGAGAGGAGTAACCTTAATATCAGTTGTGTCAAAAGTATTTTGCAAGGTCATTTTGAATAGACTCAAAGATATAGTGGATACTGCAATGAGAGAAGAACAAGCAGGATTTTGAAAAGGGAGAAGCTGTCTCGACCAGATCCTTACTCTCAGAATAATACTTGAAGAACATATTGAAGAGCAGAAACCATTAGTACTGAACTTCATAGATTTTAAAAAGGCATTTGATAGCATACACAGAGATTCATTATGGAGAATTTTATGTCTATATGGAATACCATCTAAAATTGTCAACATCATTAAGGACTTATACAATGGATATGTTTGTGCAGTCAAGACAGAAGAAGGGATGAGTGAATGGTTCCAGATTGAAACAGGCATGAAACAAGGATGTATACTGTCTCTTTTACTTTTTGGGATTACAATAGACTTCATAATGGAAAAATGCTGCACAGGTAACACATGTACTGACTGGGTACATGGGACCCAACTAGAAGATCTTGATTTTGCTGATGACATAACTCTTATCAGTAATAATGTGAATTTTATGCAAGAAAAAACAGATAGCCTATCTTCACTGGCTAGCAAAATAGGACTTGAAATTAACAAGGACAAAACAAAAATAATGAAAATTCCTCTCAATCAAAATGGAAAAATACACATAGAAGGGACAGATATTGAAGAAGTCAATCACTTTGCATACCTTGGCAGCTACATAGACCAGGATGGTGACACTAGAAAGGAAGTTAGGATCAGAATTGCAAAAGCAGCATCAATCTTCAAGAATCTTGAGAACATATGGAATTCAAAAGTTATAAGCACAAAAATCAAGTTAAGACTATTCAATTCAAATGTAATATCCACCCTCATTTATGCATGCGAAAGCTGGAAAACAACTAAAGAAATAGAAAAGAAATTAGACTCTTTTGAAAACAAATGCCTAAGGAAAATACTCTGCATCAAGTGGAATGAATTCAAGAACAATGCAGAGATAAGACAGATGACTGAACAACAACCAGTCTCATGGGTGATCAGGAAAAGGAGATGGACATATGTTGGTCACTTGATGAGAAGAAATGATCACAGAATCCCAAAACAAGCTATCAAGTGGAACACAACAGGCTGAAGAAAAAGAGGCAGACCGCGTGAAATTCTGAAGAGAGGCCAAATTAACAGGCATAAATTCCTTTGATGAGGTTGAAAGACTCGCCGAAGACAGGAAAAATTGGCGAACTACTTTGCGAGCCCTATGTGACGTTTAACGGCACGGAAAGGATATAAGATATAAGATAAGATATCTTGACTTACAGATATTCAGTATGAGGGCAAAAAATGAGAAGCAACCCAAAAGCATTTTACACATATTGAATATGAATGCCAAAATATGCACTAACAAAATTATCTTATATCTTATATCCTTCCTGTGCTGTTAAACGTCACATAGGGCTCGTAAGGTAGTTTGTCATTTATTCCTGTCTTCGGCAAGTCTTTCAACCTCATCAACAAAATTATCATCATGTACAATTCTATGTATGAAATATTTTGTCTGAAACTACAGCAGTTAAAACTAAACAGGATTAAGCAGCTCTGAAAATACTGAAACTAGCAGTCCATTCATCAGAAACCTGTTATAGTGTTAGCAGTTCCTTATATAAACTACATTTCTTTTTTGGTTCTGATACTCCAGACTCCATTGTTGTTCTTGCTGACGGGACCAAAGATTTTTCCTAAGATTCTGATCTCAAAACACTCTCAGCTGTTTTTCATCTTCCTTTGCTGTTCTCCACATTCCTAAGATATAGAGAGCTGCTGGTCTCATCTCCTCACTCTCTCCCTCCTCATATACCCTGCAGATATTTTTTTCTATATCTGAGTTTCATTTAACTGTGGTTCAGTCACTGATTGCTGTCTGTTCTCTAGGATTTTGCATAACACTCTTCCAGTATGGCTTTGTCGGAGATGCCTCTATATTGGTTGCAGTCCCTTTTACTGCCTTTTTATCTTCAATATTGGAATATGTACAGTGTTTCTTAAGTCCTATGGTGTTTCTTGTTTTTTCCATACTAAGTTACAGAGTCTGTGAAGCCAAGCTAATCCAACCTATTTTGCACATGTGATATTCCATCACATCCTGAGACTGTTCATTGGAGCCTTTCTGATGGCTTGTCTGATTTCAGTGTGTAGTATGTCTGGTTCCAGCTCTATGAGGCCAGCTGTGTTGTTATGATGTGTTTAGCATGCCTCAGATGGTATATTGAGTAACCTGTCAAGTACCGGCTCCATCTCTGTAGTATCCTCTCTGTTTCACATACTGGATCTCTGTTTCACATACTGGATCTCTGTTTCACATACTGGATGACCATTAACATCATTCACAATCTGTTGGGTCGAAGCGCTCTGCTCACTTTTTCACTGCACTGATCTTTTATACAAGATTTTTGTAGCATCTTTGTGCCATCATTTTACCTTTGCTTATTTTATTACCCATTTAGAGCATCTTCTTGCATTTCGATATTTACTGTAGTCTTGCTCCTGATTACTTCTTGTCCATTCATTTTATATATATATTTTATTTTACAGCCTCTTTGACCT
Source organism: Achatina immaculata (assembly GCA_009760885.1). Taxonomy (NCBI): domain Eukaryota; kingdom Metazoa; phylum Mollusca; class Gastropoda; order Stylommatophora; family Achatinidae; genus Lissachatina; species Lissachatina immaculata. Next base: position 111,313 of record CM019705.1, on the reverse strand, counting down.
CATCATTCCACCATGTTGTTATTTTCATTTGTCTACATTTTTTCATAGTACCACATGTTTCCTTTGCTGCTTGTGAAATGCTTATTTTTAACAAAGCCTATTACTTTTTCACTTTTTAAAAATTTTCTTTCTGTTGGTAAGTTTATGAACAATTCTCTTATTTTCTTTTCATACTCTTCTTTCACATTCTCTTCCTTGAGTTGCATAGTTTTAATGTTTCATTTGTCTCTTCTTGTGAGTTGTGTTATGGTTTTTCCTGTGTGCTCTAATGACCGCTACTACCCACTCTTTGTTCCATACTTGAACTCAGTCTGGCTACCACTTTATGTTCTGTACTTGAACTCAGGCTGGCTACCACTTTATGTTCTGTACTTGAACTCAGGCTGGCTACTGCTTTATGTTCTGTACTTGAACTCAGTCTGGCTACTACTTTATGTTCCGTACTTGAACTCAGGCTGGCTACTGCTTTATGTTCTGTACTTGAACTCAGGCTGGCTACTACTTTATGTTCCATACTTGAACTCAGGCTGGCTACTACTTTATGTTCCATACTTGAACTCAGTCTGGCTACTACTTTATGTTCCGTACTTGAATTCAGGCTGGCTACTGCTTTATGTTCCATACTTGAACTCAGGCTGGCTACTACTTTATATTCCATCTTGAAGTCAGGCTGGCTACTGCTTTATGTTCCATCTTGAACTCAGGCTGACTACTACTTTATATTCCATCTTGAACTCAGGCTGACTACTACTTTATATTCCATCTTGAAGTCAGGCTGGCTACTACTTTATATTCCATCTTGAACTCAGGCTGGCTACTACTTTATATTCCATCTTGAACTCAGGCTGGCTACTACTTTATGTTCAATATTGAACTCAGGCTGGCTACTACTTTATGTAACAGATCAAGCGGAAAGACCAATCCTTAGCAAAACTGGAACACTACTAACATCAAATAAAGACCAAAAGCAAAGATGGGCTGAACACTTCCAAGAAATACTCAATCGACCACACCCAAAAGAATTGTTAAACCTTGAAACTGACTTACCAGCCCCACAACTAAATGTCAACCTAGATGAAATTAAATTGCATGAAATTGAAACAGCAGTGAATTTAATGGCTAACAACAAAGCTGCAGGTGAAGATGAAATAACAGCTGAAATGCTAAAAGCTATCAATAGTGACAACATGAGACAACTACAGAGAATGTTTAACAAGATTTGGAAAGAAGAAAAAGTCCCTTCTAATTGGAAGAAAGGAATCATTGTTAAAATACCAAAAAAGGGCAACCTTAGTGACTGTAACAACTGGAGAGGAGTAACGGAAAGGATATAAGATATAAGATAAGATATCTTGACTTACAGATATTCAGTATGAGGGCAAAAAATGAGAAGCAACCCAAAAGCATTTTACACATATTGAATATGAAATGCCAAAATATGCACTAAGAAAATTATCTTATATCTTATATCCTTCCTGTGCTGTTAAACGTCACATAGGGCTCGTAAGGTAGTTTGCCATTTATTCCTGTCTTCGGCAAGTCTTTCAACCTCATCAACAAAATTATCATCATGTACAGTTCTATGTATGAAATATTTTGTCTGAAACTACAGCAGTTAAAACTAAACAGGATTAAGCAGCTCTGAAAATACTGAAACTAGCAGTCCATTCATCAGAAACCTGTTACAGTGTTAGCAGTTCCTTATATAAACTACATTTCTTTTTTGGTTCTGATACTCCAGACTCCATTGTTGTTCTTGCTGATGGGACCAAAGATTTTTCCTAAGATTCTGATCTCAAAACACTCTCAGCTTTTTCATCTTCCTTTGCTGTTCTCCACATTCCTAAGATAGAGAGCTGCTGGTCTCATCTCCTCACTCTCTCCCTCCTCATATACCCTGCAGATATTTTTTTCTATATCTGAGTTTCATTTAACTGTGGTTCAGTCACTGATTGCCGTCTGTTCTCTAGGATTTTGCATAACGCTCTTCCAGTATGGCTTTGTAGGAGATGCCTCTATATTGGTTGTAGTCCCTTTTACTGCCTTTTTATCTTCAATATTGGAATATGTACAGTGTTTCTTAAGTCCTATGGTGTTTCTTGTTTTTTCCATACTTGAATTTAATCTGGTTACTGCTTTATGTTCTGTAGTTGAACTCAGGCTAGCTACTGCTTTATGATCCATACTTGAACATAGGCTGGCTACTACTTTATATTCCATCTTGAACTCAGGCTGACTACTGCTTTATGATCCGTACTTGAAGTCATTCTGGCTACTGCTTTGTTGTCTGTACTTGAACTCAGTGTGACTACTACTTTATGTTCCATATTGAACTCAGGATGGCTACTGCTTTGTTGTCTGTACTTGAACTTAGACTGACTACTGCTTTATGTTCCATACTTGAACTCAGACTGGCTACTATTTTATGTTCCATACTTGAACTCAGTCTGGCTACCACTTTATGTTCTGTAGTTGAACTCAGGCTGACTACTGCTTTATTTTCCATACTTGAACATAGGCTGGCTACTGCTGTATTTTCCATACTTGAACATAGGCTGGCTACTGCTGTATTTTCCATACTTGAACATAGGCTGGCTACTGATTTATGATCCATACTTGAACTCAGTCTGGCTACCACTTTATGTTCTGTAGTTGAACTCAGGCTAGCTACTGCTTTATTTTCCATACTTGAATTCAGGCTGGCAACTGCTTTATGTTCTATACTTGAATTTAGGCTAGCTACTGCTTTATGATCCATACTTGAACTCAGGTTGGCTACTACTTTATTTTCCATACTTGAACTTAGACTGCCTACTGCTTTATTTTCCATACTTGAACGTAGGCTGGCTACTGATTTATGATCCATACTTGAACTTAGGTTGATTACTGCTTTATTTTCCATACTTGAACTTAGGCTGGCTACTACTTTATTTTCCATACTTGAACTTAGGCTGACTACTGCTTTATGATTCATACTTGAACTCAGGTTGGCTACTACTTTATTTTCCATACTTGAATTCAGGCTGGCTACTATTTTATGTTCCATATTGAACTCAGGCTGGCTACCACTTTATGTTCCATCTTGAACTCAGGCTGGCTGCTGCTTTATGTTTTGTACTTGAACTCAGGCTGACTACTGCTTTATTTTCCATACTTGAACTTAGGCTGATTACTGCTTTATTTTCCATACTTGAATTTAATCTGGTTACTGCTTTATGTTCCGTACTTGAACTCAGGCTGGCTACTGCTTTATTTTCCATACTTGAACTTAGGCTCTCTCTCTCTCTGAACCTTAAGTGCCCAGGGCACATGGGGCTTCCGCAAGGGTTTTCCACAAATGCCTGTCCTTCGCCTTTTTTTCTGCTCTTGCCCAGGTGAGCCTTCTATTGCTCAACATCCTTTCTGTTGTTCTTCTCCATGTCTCTTTTGGTCTACCCTTACTTCTGCTCCCTAACTTAGGCTGGCTACTGCTTTATTTTCCATACTTGAACTTAGGCTGGCTACTGCTTTATTTTCCATACTTGAACTTAGGCTGGCTACTGCTTTATTTTCCATACTTGAACTTAGGCTGGCTACTGCTTTATTTTCCATACTTGAACTTAGGCTGGCTACTGCTTTATTTTCCATACTTGAACATAGGCTGGCTACTGCTTTATTTTCCATACTTGAACTTAGGCTGGCTACTGCTTTATTTTCCATACTTGAACTTAGGCTGGCTACTGCTTTATTTTCCATACTTGAACATAGGCTGGCTACTGCTTTATTTTCCATACTTGAACATAGGCTGGCTACTGCTTTATTTTCCATACTTGAACATAGGCTGGCTACTGCTTTATTTTCCATACTTGAACGTAGGCTGGCTACTGCTTTATTTTCCATACTTGAACATAGGCTGGCTACTGCTTTATTTTCCATACTTGAACTTAGGCTGACTACTGCTTTATTTTCCATACTTGAACTCAGGCTGGCTACTGCTCTTGCATCTATGGCTGATCTTTTCTTATTGTTCCTTGCTAGCATGAAATCAGTTTGTCTCCTGCATGTTAAATATTTCCATCTGTACCAGGTATATATTTGGGACTCTCTGTGCTTAAAGAATATATCTGTGATTAAAAAAAAATCATGCTGGTTGCACAGTTGTACTTGAGAGTAGTCTGGTGTCATTTCCATTTCTAACACTGGTCTTATAGTGGTTTTAAATATCATTATTAACTCCTTTTTGGATTTAAAAAAATGCTGTTGGACATAACAGTTTTTACTTTCTCAGGGAGGTGCTAGCGTTATCTAGGTATGTGGCCGTGGTCCTAACCTGGCAATTGATGTGCTACATTCAATCTTTGCTTGCTTTCTCTTCCTCTTCCTTTCAGGTGAAACTGTATGCTAATTTAAGTGATTATATGGCAGCTTTGGTGATATCATTGAGGAACTTTATGTTTCATAAACCTGGCATTTCTGTTCAAGAACAAACAAACAAACAAAAATAAAAGATTGGTTGAGGTCACTTTTCACTTTGGAAGGATAATTTGTTACTTTTCTTCACTGCATCCATCAGAGTGTAGAGAATGATGACAGCAGTTCTGTGTTATTTACGATTTATTTATGAACTACAATAAAACACCATTTTTACTAAAAAGCCACAAAGTGGCCAAGCAAAAAGTTAATACTAGAAATCAATGGAAACAACATACAAAAAGAAGATAATCCAATGTACTTGGGAGTAACAACCGACAGACAACTCTTGTTCTAAAGGCACATCCAAAAATTAAAGAAAAAAGCTGGTAACAGATTAAAACTAAAAGACTTCATGAGGAGCAGACAAAATCATACTAAAACAGCTCTATGTTGGCTATGTGTGGTCAGTAATGGAATACAATCAGACACCACAAGTAACATGTAAAAAAACAACTAAAAAAATGAAGATAAAGAAAACATGAGAGAGACAAAATAGTAAGTGAATGGCTGTTATTCAAACACTGGACTGCAGTGTCAAGCAATAAGGAAGCTAATTACCAATTTTTCCTCTAAAAAAAAAAGAATTGAAAAGGAAATTAATGGTAAAGATGGGGAATTTCACTAATGGCAGCTTGCCTGAGAGAGAAATGCAATGAGGAAACTAGAGCCACTTCAACAGGATGAAGGCAAGGACTGAGAGTAGTGTGCTACATATTTATCTGTCTTCTCTCTGAAAATAAAGTGTCTATTCTCATGAAACTACTTAGTTAATTTTATGTTTTACTTATGAAACATATCTTTTGCTGGTATATTTTCAGAGTCCTCTTAATTCAGCAAAGTACCATAAGAGCATCAAGAAAAACTGTTATAATGGCTGTAGTAAAACTAGCACCAGTGAGAAAACGTTTACAGGGGCACATGGCTCAGTTTTATAAGTACATGTAAAGAGGAAATTCAGGAGAGACAAAATGGAAGTCATAAACTAAACAGTAGTAAAAAGCAGCAACCCAATATTTCAGCAAAACACCTTTGTCAAGCACAACAACAAATAAATACATATAAAAAGCACACATCTGGCACAGATCCACCCAGTGTGAATGTGAAGACCACATAACTGCACTTTCCAAATCTATTTATATTTTTAAAAAATGCTAACTTCTCTCAAGTAAAACTCATGTCTCCTCAGGTTTTGAAAGCTTTCAGTTCATTTCTAAAAAAAAAAGAAGTCAATTTATGGTGAAATGACTCCAAGTCCTTCTAAATGCTACAGGCATCCAAATACATTCATACTCATATACTCTCTCTTTCTCTCTCTCTCTCTCTCTCTCTCTCTTTCTGTCTCACATAAACAGTAAAATAAAAAACATTACAAAGGCCTTAAATCAAAACACAGTGTTTCCACTTTCTTTAAATAACATGGCAAATTAGCTTAGCACACAGGCCGCTGCTGGTATCTTGTCTTTCTGCTTCTACAGATTTGATATGAGAAGAACTGGGATATAAACTCTGTGACAAATGAAAAGAAATGTAGCTCACAACTTAAGTCTGCACTAAATGTCAAAAAAATCTGCGGCAGTCATGGTGATAAGACAAAATTCTTCACTTTGTAATGACATTACTCAGAGTAATCTGTCCTGGAGGAGACATGGAGGCATACAGCAGACAGAATGCTGGCAAACAAAGCCATGACATGGGAGATAGCCGAGAAGATAGCGAAGGACCTACTAAAATATTAATCTTTTGCTACCAGCAGCCCCTTGTGTTTTTGTCACTGAGGTGACAAGAGAGAAGAGAATCTGACCTGGGTTTTCGTATTTTAGAAAGATTTGTGGATTTCTTAGAGGAAATCTGTGTCACTTTTGGCAAATTGGTAAAATTTTCTTGCGATGAGTTTGATTAGATTGTCTACATGTTGATTCCAGTTGAGGTGGTGGTATAACAGTATGCTCTTGGCTAGGGGTTATAACCAGGATTGGTATTTAGGAAATAATTAATAGAGTGAGTACCCTTGTTTGAAAGGTAGGTTGGTTGAGACAATTGAGCGGGGGTCTTGTGATAAGTGTGCAGCATGGAGAAAACTGAGTGGGTATGGATAGTATAAATACCACTCACGATTAGTCAAAGGAGAGCCTTACTGCTATAGTGGTCATTTGTGAGATCCAGAGTTTTATGTTCTCTATCTTTGAAGTTCCAGCGTGGAGCTGTAGTGTTGTTGCTGGTGAATTTTTTTCACTTCTGTCTTGTTGTAACAAGTATGAATTTTGTTTTGCTGGTGTTTTGAGCATTCTGTTGTTTCTCCAGTTAATAAGACTGTTTATTTCAAATTGAAGAGTTGACTTAAGATAATACAGTCACTGTCACTAGTGTAAACTGTGCAGTCATTAGCAAAAAAATTACAAGACCAATTTTTTTAGATGAAGTGGAAGATCACTGATGTAGACGGTAAAAAGCAGAGGACCAAGAATAGACCCTTGTAGAACACCATTATCAACCACAGATAAATCTGACTTGGAGTTTTTGAGGCAAACTACCTGCTGTCTGTTGGAAAGAAAAGATGTAGTGAATTTTGATAAGTTCAGGTGTAATTTATAAGTCTCAACCTTTCTAACTAGGATTACATGATCAATCATGTCAAATGCTTTTTTAAAGTCAACAAAGACAGCACCACATTATTTATTATCATTTATGTTAGATAACCAACATTCTATCACTTTTGTGAGAGCTGTGTGTCTAGGCCTAAAACCTGACTGACAGTCAACAATCAAATCATTTTCTTGCATGTGTTGTAAGGTTGTTTTTTTATATGTGTTTTTCTAGGTGTTTTGACAAAGTTGATAGAATGGAAATTGGTCTATAGCTTGAGGGATTTTTCTCTGAACCAGATTTGAAAAAGGGATATATTTTTACAATTTTAAAAGCCTGAAGAAGATGACAATGTGCAATGCACTGATTGTAAATGTATGTTAAGATACACAGAAAAGTCTTGGATATCGAGGTATCGCAGACGGCAGGGATTCGAACGCATGATATAGCAATCAGAATCAAATGGAAGCCTCGAAATTTATTAGTCAGATAGTCTCTTGAAAATTGCAGCCACAGCATATATACATTTTCTGTCATCTTTCCTTGTGCAATAAGACCATCATATGACCAAGGCTCCAGATGTGAAACCATTTTCAAGCCAGAGAAGATTCCTGCGGTGTAACTGATTCCAATGCTAGACCTCAGCATTAATTGACCAGGACAGACTTAGGTCAACTTGCATAGTGAAAATTACACCTTCAACATTTGTGTATTCCATGCCACAGGAAGAAAAGTGGACGTTTAGTTGGGTGCCAAATTAAAAGCACGGGTCGTGATCTGTAAAGGGGGTATAGTTGTAAAATTGAAATAACAAAGTATTTCCATGATAAAAGTATACGTATTATGCATCAAAATAGCTGTTAATTTAAGAATGAAGACTTTTTTTAGGAAAAAATAAGTAGTGTGATGATTTTAGCTGATAATTGTGTCCTACTTACTATCAGGTAGGTCTAGATCTACCATCGGCAATGTCTAGATTGATCTGTAGCCTTATCCGATCTCGTCATGTGATAGTATGTAGCAAACTCAGTACAATAATGTCTGAAATAACCTTCTAACTACTTCTTCAGTCTGTTTTATAGCATTTTATAGGTCAAAATCTACTTGATGCACATTAACGAACAGTAGTCTGGTCGTAGGGCTTGTCTGTATGCCTCAGAAATGACACAAAATATTGAAATTTCTCCAAAGAAAGACCCATTTTCACTCAGTTGTTAGGCATGCTTCAGACAGAACTATAAAAGGTCACTGGGCATGCACAAATAAAACATGTACAATTAAAAAATTACACCGTGTTTTTAGACATGAAATAAGTGTTAAAATTTTACCAAAGGCACTTAATGGACAGATCGGAAATCGTAAAATTTTACCAATCAGCACGGAAAGAGTTAAAATCCACTTATTAGTCAGTGACCAAAAAACAAAAATTCTCCCTCCAAATTTCATATATTTTCTAAAATAAAAATAAACTATACAAAACACATATAGAATAAGAGATGACTGACAAGGAAATTGAAATACTAGAAAAACTTTGAAAGAAACAGTAAGGAAAAAGAATAACATTTAGAAAAAAGAGAAAGAAAAGAGAAGGAAGAGAGAGAGAGAGAGAGAGAGAGAGATAAGATGCATAAAGCAAAAGAACTTCAAATGAATGAATAAAAATTGTTTTTCTTCTTCTTTTGCCCCCTTGGAACTGAGCTGATGTTCCTTGCAGCTGCTGGAGCGGAGAAGCTGAGATGCAGCATCACGTCAGATTGGGAGCAGGTTACGGAGGCTATTTTTTTAGTCACTGAATGCAGGGAGCATGCAATACTTCTTTAGCTGACTCCACCACCATGAGGACCATGGTCATCCCTTTCCCATTTACCAGGCTAGGCCTGTTATTGGGGTGGGAGGGGGACCAAAAGATTTGATTTCAATAAAATTCAATATACAAACCTGCTACATTCTAAGAAAATGAAACTATAAAACATTTGATTATGCTAGGACTTTCTTTCTGCACAAAGTAGGTCAAATGCAACTTATAATGACTTTTTTATTTGAAAGGGTCCATATTTAGCTGCATAATTAGAACTCAGACTGAACAAAGGCTTACCAATACCATCCGCAGCAACAATCTCATTGTTGGTTATTGTAGTGAGACTTTTCTCTGGGGCAGTACTGGATGAGTTTGGAATCATTCCATCTGGTTTCTCTTTCAGCAAGATGTTTGGCAGTGTCTGAACAAGTGTTGATGTTGAACAGCAAATGGTGGAGACAGACTTAACTGGAATATCTAGATCTGCAATGATTGGTGGTACAACAGCCACAGCTGCTGGGGTGGATGACATATTGTCCAAGATTCTGGATGGTTTGAAGAGCCAAGATGATGTGGTGGATGAAGAATGAAGTGCTGTGGCTGGGATGCCACCTAGTGGTAGTTGGAATATGCTGGCAGTGGTGGTGGTGCTATTCAGAGACTGAGCATGGATCTGATGGATCATGTGGTTCAATTCAAGAGCTTCTGAAACAAAAAATCCATTAGTCTTTAGTCAAGATTGCTTGTTACAAACTTCTAATAATTCAAATTAAACTGATGAATGCCATATTCATGGATTCATGGAACTTGTAATAACATTTGAATTAAACTTATGGGTAACAAACATCTGAAGTGAATTGCCTTCACATTCAAAGTGAATAAGCAGTGAATGTTTCCAGTCATGCTCTAATTAATCTAGATGTTAAAACATTGTGCCACAGTCTCTGAAAATGTCAAATTTTCACTTTCTGACCTAGGACGCTGCACACAAAGTTGTCAGTTTATTAAATGCAAAAACAAATGATCAAATAAAAATCAATCTCACTAGTATGGGACTAAGTCTGAGCTGATAAAGAGTTAAATTTCAGAAAATGAAACTGAAATCTATGAAAGAAGTGTCAGAGATATTTCTAAACAGTTGTAACAGTCATGGTCTCAAGCAGTTCATCGAGATGTTGGAGGTACTTGGCGTAAATGTGTGAGGAATTTATGACTGATGTGAACCATTCTTTCCAAATTTCAGTATGACAAAGACTTTTATGACAGTCATGATAGATTGTTACATAGTTAGAATTATCATTGGTTACATAGTTAGAATCATCATCTCTCAACTCCAAATTCATCTACTGGTGCTTCGATCTCCTCTTCATTATCTCCATTAGCATAGACCCACTAAGTTCCAACTTGATGGAAGGGTGAATGTGAACCTTGATGATTCTGCCTTTGCTTGCCTTTCCCCACACTTTGTCTGCATCAGTTTTGTTTTGTTGTGGGCTGGGAGCCAGTTTGGCTTAACTGTGTTAAGTGCTCGGGGAGTCACTGTGAGCTGTGAGTTTCAGTGGAGCATGGATTTCTCCACCAGTGACTGATTATCGATAAACATGGCTGATACACTCCACTGTGGAAGGTTGGCATAGTATGGCTGCTTATAGCTGACTGTGGGTGCCTCCCCACTGAGGACATTTGTGGAGATGTATGCATTAATCATGCGCAGATCACTTTTTTGTCATTGTGCATGGACATGAAGTGGGACGGTATTTTCCTATTCCAGGAGATGTCACTGGCACAGGTGGCAGAGCAATTATGGGATATTCTCATTGGCTGTGGTGCTGAAACCATACTGAATCTGAAGACCTGGCCTGTGTTGACTGATCCAGTTTAATCCTGATATGGCTATGGTCTATGGCTAGTGTTTAACTGATAGACTGCTCTAGGTTAGGAATTTTCTTTAGCCATTGTGATTCAGGTTAAGATAATTTTGTCCAAATTTTTTGCTAGGTTTTTACAATAGCTTCACATCTTATTTCTCAGATTAATCTGTTCCTGCAAGGTCTTATGATGTAGATCTGCAAGGCATCTTGACATAGGTCTGCAAAATGTCATGATGTGAGTGCAAGATCTTATGATGTAAATATGCAAGGCCTCATGATATAGGTCTCCAAGATCTCATGACATGGATGAACAAGATCTTATGATGTAAGTGAGCAAGATCGTATGATGAGGATGTGCAAGGTCTTATGATGTAGGTCTGCAAGATCTCATTACATGGATTAGAAAGACTGGACATAATATATACTCTTCATGATGACTTATGTTTAGAAAATTATTAGTTAGTATAGCTGACTATCAAAATCCCCTATGTTTGTCTTATAACTGCTAACAAATCATACTGTGTCAAATATTAAAACAATAAACAGATTTTCTGGTGAAACAAAACCACAAACAAAAGTCACTTTTAACTGGAAAAGTGAAGCTGACAGCAACATGGTTTCTTGAACTGAAAAGTAGCGGATTCTCACTGCTGCCGACATCCATTCAACCCAGTACTAAAATGTGCTTTCATCAATCTATGTTGAGGAAACTTGCCTCCAGTCATCTGCCTGCATGGTCAAGCATACTGTTATACATAGCACACATGGCTGTCTGTGCACAAAGTGAAAATAGGACATCTTTTAATTTTATGAAAATGAAACTTCACCGAGTCACTGCCCATGAACAGGAAAATAAAAGGCTTAAAATGCCAGTAACAAATTGAAGATTACTCACCAGGGGAGACAAGAGAAAGTGACTGCACAGAAGAAGCACCATCTGTGTCCATGGGAACCTCTTTTTTCATAGATGGAACCAAGGGGTAAACTGGTGAGTTTTAAATATACATTATCATCTTGAATTTACAGTACATCTGTCTGAACTATGGGTAATCCCATGAATACTGCCACTCAAGGATATAAAATTTAATATTTATCTTGATTAAAACAAATAAGGTGGTATGCACTCTAAGCATTCTGAACAAACAGTACATGTATACATGTGTGCATAAAGTTTACAGGAAAATCTTGGATATGAAGTTGGTGTGCTACACATTTGGTTCTAATTTCTCTGTTTTTCTACCGCCAGTCTCTAAATTCTTCATAAGTGGTACATTTCTGTCATCTCTAACTCTACAAAAAATTGATTCTTACTTTGGATTCTCTCTCTTTTCCTCTTTTTTAATATACTAACCCCTTGAAACATTTGTTGGTATATTTTTACTGATGCTACCTAAAACTATTTCTGATTCTGCTCTCTCTATCTGCATACTATCTAATTCTGTCATAAATGGTACACTTCTAATGATTCCAGTTCAACCTAAAATTTCTTCTGCTGCTGACTTCTCTATTTTTCTTTTACCACCTCATCCCAACTCCTTCATAAATGGTACATTTCTGACTATTCAAAATTGCTTGGAACCCTATTCTTTTGTCTAACTCTACCTCCTTTATATAACTTGTAAATGGTACACTTCTACAGACTCTGGTTCTAATTACTTCCAAAATTACTTTTGACTCTGATTCCACAACCTTCAAGAAGGTTCACACTCTGTACTGAGGCTGTGAACAACACATACAGTATTACTTACATCTTACATCCTTCTCGTGCCACTAAACGTCGCATAGGGCCCGCATGGTAGTTCACCAAGATTAACATATACAGTATATAACAAGAGAAACAAAAAGGAGAAAAAAAGTGTAGAAGGCAAGGTAGATGCACACATTAAGAGTGG
>CM019705.1:32931-98617 GCA_009760885.1 Achatina immaculata | reverse complement strand
GTATAAAATAATGTACTTTTGAAATATTCAGTTACTTAGCAAATTAAATGCAGTCAATTTCTTGTGCCAGAATTGAAACAATTCAAGAATTCAAGGAACGAATTCAAGAACAAGGCAGAGATAAGACAGATGAGCAAACAACAACCTGTCTCATGGGTGATCAGAAAAAGAAGATGGGCATATATCGAGCATATGATGAGAAGAAACAATAAGAGAATCCCCAAACAAGCTATCAAGTGGAACACAACAGGCTGAAGAAAAAGAGGTAGACCATGTGAAACTCTAAAGAGGACATTGTTAAGAGAAGCCAGTTCAGTGGGCATAACATCCCTTGATGAGACTAAAAAACTCGCCAAAGACAGGAAATCTTGGCCAACTACCGTGCGTGACTACCGTTTAATGGCATGGGAAGGATGGAAGATGTAAGAATTTCACTAGTACTGTTAGTGTTTAGCATTACCAATCATGTTTCTCCATTCTGTATGCTGGTTTTGTCTTTGGTATTTTTGATCATTCAACACAGTCCAATGAAACTGTTGTCTTTAGTATTTTTGATCATTCACCACAGCCCAATGAAACTGTTGTCTTTGGTATTTTTGATCATTCACCACAGCATTCTTCAAAACCCATCTCTGCCAGGCAGATGAAGTCTTATTTCTTCCACTTTGGTGGAGTACTGTTAGAACTGCTTTCTCAGTCATGTTGTGTAATTTAGAAGCTGGGCGGCAACCAATCATGACACTGACATTTCCATATTATAAGACAAAAAAAAAAAACAAATCCCAAAACATCCTGTTTGGTCTTTTCTCAGAAAGTTTTAACATATCTGTTTTGATAGGTTACATTTCTTTGTTCACAATTTTTCCCACTGAAATGTAGTCCAAAATATTCATTCCAAAACTTTATGTTGTCAGAGATTTTACATTTGTGATTTACTGTCATGTGGATATTCAGCTTTCCCATAATGCACTTGCAGTCATGTGTACAGCGTACACTCATGTGCTTCATTCTGTGGGCAGATATTCTCCATTTATGAAAAATTAGTTCCTTAACACTAGTATCAGGCAAGACTATCGGATCAGAAGCAACCTTATTTGTTCTGAGTTGCCAGAAATGTACCATTACATAGGAGTTGACTAACGACAGTGGAAAATAGGCAAGGTAGGGGTCTAAGGTTTGGAGCACTGGCTCTCTAGCCCTGGTTATAAAGTTTTACAACTGTGTTCATTCATTCATTCATTTGCATGTCCCTTGTGGAGCAATGCCTCCCTAACAGCACTCCTGTAGGCCTCTCGGTTGTAAGCAAGATGCCCTGCTGCTGATGCATCCATCTGCAGATCATCAATGATGTCTTGCAGCCATCTTCGCCTTGGTTTTCCTCTCTTTCTTTTTTCCCACTATGTACCCTTCCAGGACGGTCTTCTCTAGATTGTGTTGGTACAGGATCATATTTACCTTTAGAATCTGTTTTGCTTAGCTGTACTACACATATTCTCATGCTGTGTGAGATGACATTTTGTGGCCATGCAAAGAATGCTCAAGAAAGCTCTCCACTGACTCACTGTTTTTCTTTCCCCTTCACAGATTTGACTGTGTTGGTATCTTAAAGCTGAGAAATGCTGATGTTGAACGTCGGATTGGGCTTAAACGTGCCAGGGAGAAGAAGAAAAGAAACAATCGGGCAAGTCTTGTAGCCAGGTGCCTGGTCAAGAAGTCTGACAAGACCCGTCATGTCTTACAGGTGGTCTCAAACCCAATAGTCTGCAGTAAGTTCATACATGTTGTGGAGAATTACAAAGCACTGAGATGTATGTTGTGAAATATATGTTGTGGGGCAGGAAAGGTAGGAAAGGAAAAGGGGCTTCTGTACCATACCATTAAAGCATATGGGGCTTACAGTGTTAGAGCCAATGTTTTCCTGGATTCGTCTATGCTACTGAGCCATATGAAGGATATGGTGTTAACATCACGGCAGATTATCTATTAGGACAAAAAGTCTTCAGTACTGAGCCATATGAAGGATACGGTGTTAATACCATGGCAGATTATCTATTAGGATGAAAAGTCTTCAGTACTGAGCCATATGAAGGATACGGTGTTAATACCATGGCAGATTATCTATTAGGACAAAAAGTCTTCAGTACTGAGCCATATGAAGGATACGGTGTTAATACCATGGCAGATTATCTATTAGGACAAAAAGTCTTCAGTACTGAGCCATATGAAGGATATGGTGTTAATACCATGGCAGATTATCTATTAGGATGAAAAGTATTCAGCCAGGGGCCAGTAGGCCATCAGGGAATACAAACTCTGCAAATTCAGATTATTGCTTCATGAATTTTATACCAGGAGATGATCAGCACAGATGGGGGTGAGGTTCTAACTAAATGTAATCTAGAGGCACAGCTGGTGGTTCATCCATCACTGTCTTAGTGCATACACTTTTCCTTCTGAAGAGTGCTGTAGTTAGAAATATGATTTATGAAAAAAAAAAAACAGGCACTCACTTCTACAGGTGAAGTGACTAGTACACATTCAGCTTGGATTGAACCCTGGACTTTTGTTAGGGCACCTGAGTGGTGAGGTGGTTAGTGCACTCACATGCCTTAATAAACACTGGAACACATAATGTAAGCAGCCTGTGTTGTCAGGTTCACATACTTTAAGGCATAGTATATAAGATCTTACCCAGAACCCATTGCTACTCAGAGAGGTCATGGTTCACACATTTTATGTGAATATACATATGAGAGAGAGAGAGAGGGGGGTACAGTTAGTGAGCACCATGTGTACAAGCTCACATACAGTGAGAGACCATGTGTACAAGCTCACATACAGTGAGAGACCATGTGTACAAGCTCACATACAGTGAGAGACCATGTGTACAAGCTCACATACAGTGAGAGACCATGTGTACAAGCTCACATACAGTGAGAGAGACCATGTGTACAAGCTCACATACAGTGAGAGAGACCATGTGTACAAGCTTGCTTTAATTCTAGCTGAAGGATGATCATCTTATTGTTAAAGCAGTGGTTCTTAAAGTGGGAAGTACTGTCCTCTCTGTGGTAGTAGGAAGATCAAGGGAAATTGTGAGTGTAAAGGGGTAGTAGGGACATCATAATTTTTTTTTGTGGGGGGGGGGGTGCTAGGGATATGGTCTGGTAGAAAAAGTTGGGTAACCACTGTGTTAGATTATCTATAGGATAAAAGTTAGGTTATCTATAGGATTATAGTTAGGTTATCTATAGCATTAAAGTTAGATTATCTATAGCATTAGAGTTAGATTATCTATAGCATTAAAGTTAGGTTATCTATAGCATTAAAGTTAGATTATCTATAGCATTAAAGTTAGATTATCTATAGCATTATAGTTAGGTTATCTACAGCATTAAAATTAGATTAGCATTAAAGTTAGATTATCTATAGCATTATAGTTAGGTTATCTATAGCATTAAAGTTAGATTATCTATAGCATTATAGTTAGGTTATCTATAGCATTAAAGTTAGATTATCTATAGCATTATAGTTAGGTTATCTATAGCATTAAAATTAGATTATCTATAGCATTAAAATTAGATTAGCATTAAAGTTAGATTATCTATAGCATTAAAGTTAGATTATCTGTAGCATTATAGTTAGGTTATCTATAGGATTAAAGTTAGATTATCTATAGTATTAAAGTTAGATTATCTATAGTATTAAAGTTAGATTATCTATGGGATTAAAGGACTAGAACACAACTTTAATCTTTGACAAGAGAGGGGTTAGATTACAGCTTATGTTAAAAGAAGTCTCTATTGTAGAAGCACAAATGCCCATTATGGGCAAGGAAAAATACGAAGTGTATAAGTGATGATGTGAAGGCTATACTTGTTTCTTCTCACTTATTTATTTCTGCTGCAGCTCAGCCAGTGGGTCAACCAGAGATATTACGGATGAGCCTGACAGAATCCAGTGTTAAAGGTGGTGAGAGTTTGTTCATCATTGGGAAAAATTTCAAGAACAAGGGAACTAGAGTTTTGTTTCAGAAACTGGACTCCGCTGATGAGAACATTATCTGGCAAGCAGAAGCTGAGATCGAGCAGGATTTTGTCCAACCAGTAAGTCCGTTTCAGTGCAGCCATTTCTTTTCTTTTTGTTATAGCTAGTTTTTTTGATTGGGAGTGTGAGGGAAGATGCTGTCTGATGAGGCAGTCAGCAGCCCATAGCTGATATGCCAGCATCAGTGTTAGCCAACCATAGCTGACCAAGACCCTGTCCCACCTCTCTGTTGGTACCCCCAGTAACAGGCCTAGCCTGGCTAGTGGGGCAGGGTTTGCCATACTACTCATGGTGGTGGAGTCTGGTAAAGAAGCATTTCTCACACCCTGCTTTTTAACTGTACTCCGGGACTGAAAAAAGTAACTGCCATAACCTGCTCCCATGCCGATATGATGATGTACCTCAACACCTCTACACCATCGGCTGCAAATAACAACAGCTTGCAGTTGCAGGGAGACAGCTCAAGGCAAGACAAGACAAGACAAATGTGCTCTGGAGCAAAAATGATTGTGCTGGACTGATAGTCTCTGGAGAACCAGAACTGAACCCAATCCCTATTGGTGCTCTTAATTTAGATAACAGGGCAAGGTTCACCATGAGAATTTTAAGAAACTCATTTTTTTGGTCCATCAAGAAAACCATTATGATCCACTCCCAAACCCACAGACTTGTGTTCCAACATCTTCACTGCTTCTAAGAACATCCATCATGCAATTCCTGGAAGTTACAACAGCAACAGTTTCTGTACAAAGATGGTCTTTGTTGTAGAGATGGCACAGTTATGCCCCTTTCTTTTCATAACAATCCCAGAAACTTGTCTCTCCAAATGATGTGGAACTATTTATAGAAGCTGGCCATTCTTATAAATTTACTTCAGAAATTAAAGTAAACCCAGTAGGTAAATACTGAAATAGGAAATCAGTATGTCATTTTTGAAAAATCATATACTGGCAGAGATTTTGCAAAGAGGCGTATTATTTATTATAGTCCATAATAGAAATATCATTAAATGATGACATAAACTATTAACAATATTTTCATGTTTTTTATGTTTAAGACTCATCTCATATGCAAAGTTCCTCCATACATAGACCTAGGGGTGGATCACCCTGAAGTAGCTGAGATTGTGGTCAGCTGCTCAGGCAAAAGGAGTGATCCACAAAACTTCACTTACATACCAGGTTAGTTGAAACTGTAAGTCATCTTAGATATATATTTGTCTTACTTTTTGATTAAACTGAGTTAATTAACAAATCACATCCTCATAAATATCTGTGGAGCACAAGATAGTGACACATTTCTTCTATTTATGTAGGTTGTTACAATCTTTTCAGGATTTTGCTATATTTTGTTTGTTTGTTTGTCTTCCTGCATGTCTTCACATAAACAAAGAGAATGCTCCAGCTTGTCTCACTTTGAAGGGTAGATAATCTTTATCTTCAAAAGCAGGGCATGCTGCAACAAAAAAACTGAAAGAGAAATGTATGACACCACTGAGTGATGAAATAATGGCCACCACTGAGTGATGAAATCATGACACCACTGAGTGATGAAATCATGACCACCACTGAGTGATGAAATCATGACCACCACTGAGTGATTAAATCATAACCACCATTGAGTGATGAAGTCATGACCACCACTGAGTGATGAAATCATGACCACCACTGAGTGATGAAATCATGACCACCACTGAGTGATGAAATCATGACCACCACTGAGTGATAAAATCATGACCACCACTGAATGATGAAATCATGACCACCACTGTGTGATAAAATCATGACCACCACTGAGTGATAAAATCATGACCACCACTGAGTGATAAAATCATGACCACCACTGAGTGATGAAATCATGACCACTACTGAGTGATGAAATCATGACACCACTGAGTGATGAAGTCATGACACCAATGAGTCATGAAATCCCAGTCACCATAAGGAGCTTCTGCTCAATGGGAAAACCAATAAAATATTACTGTACCTACCTAGACCATGGGAACTATAAGAACATCCTTTCTATTTCCACTCTTAATGTGTGCATCTACCTTGCCATCTACACTTTTTTTCTCCTTTTTGTTTCTCTTGTTATATACTGTATATGTTAATCTTGGTGAACTACCATGCGGGCCCTATGCGACGTTTAGTGGCACGAGAAGGATGTAAGATGTAAGTAATACTGTATGTGTTGTTCACAGCCTCAGTACAGAGCGTGAACCTTCTTGAAGGTTGTGGAATCAGAGTCAAAAGTAATTTTGGAAGTAATTAGAACCAGAGTCTGTAGAAGTGTACCATTTACAAGTTGTATAAAGGAGGTAGAGTTAGACAAAAGAATAGGGTTCCAAGCAATTTTGAATAGTCAGAAATGTACCATTTATGAAGGAGTTGGGATGAGGCGGTAAAAGAAAAATAGAGAAGTCAGCAGCAGAAGAAGTTTTAGGTTGAACTGGAATCATTAGAAATGTACCATTTATGACAGAATTAGATAGTATGCAGATAGAGAGAGCAGAATCAGAAATAGTTTTAGGTAGCATCGGTAAAAATATACCAACAAATGTTTCAAGGGGTTAGTATATTAAAAAAGAGGAAAAGAGAGAGAATCCAAAGTAAGAATCAATTTTTGTAGAGTTAGAGATGACAGAAATGTACCACTTATGAAGAATTTAGAGACTGGCGGTAGAAAAACAGAGAAATTAGAACCAAATGTGTAGCACACCAACTTCATATCCAAGATTTTCCTGTAAACTTTATGCACACATGTATACATGTACTGTTTGTTCAGAATGCTTAGAGTGCATACCACCTTATTTGTTTTAATCAAGATAAATATTAAATTTTATATCCTTGAGTGGCAGTATTCATGGGATTACCCATAGTTCAGACAGATGTACTGTAAATTCAAGATAATAATGTATATTTAAAACTCACCAGTTTACCCCTTGGTTCCATCTATGAAAAAAGAGGTTTCCATGGACACAGATGGTGCTTCTTCTGTGCAGTCACTTTCTCTTGTCTCCCCTGGTGTGTAATCTTCAATTTGTTACTGGCATTTTAAGCCTTTTATTTTCCTGTTCATGGGCAGTGACTCGGTGAAGTTTCATTTTCATCAAATTAAAAGATGTCCTATTTTCACTTTGTGCACAGACAGCCATGTGTGCTATGTATAACAGTATGCCTGACCATGCAGGCAGATGACTGGAGGCAAGTTTCCTCAACATAGATTGATGAAAGCACATTTTAGGACTGGGTTGAATGGATGTCGGCAGCAGTGAGAATCCGCTACTTTTCAGTTCAAGAAACCATGTTGCTGTCAGCTTCACTTTTCCAGTCAAAAGTGACTTTTGTTTGTGGTTTTGTTTCACCAGAAAATCTGTTTATTGTTTTAATATTTGACACAGTATGATTTGTTAGCAGTTATAAGGCAAACATAGGGGATTTTGATAGTCAGCTATACTAACTAATAATTTTCTAAACATAAGTCATCATGAAGAGTATATATTATGTCCAGTCTTTCTAATCCATGTAATGAGATCTTGCAGACCTACATCATAAGACCTTGCACATCCTCATCATACGATCTTGCTCACTTACATCATAAGATCTTGTTCATCCATGTCATGAGATCTTGGAGACCTATATCATGAGGCCTTGCATATTTACATCATAAGATCTTGCACTCACATCATGACATTTTGCAGACCTATGTCAAGATGCCTTGCAGATCTACATCATAAGACCTTGCAGGAACAAATTAATCTGAGAAATAAGATGTGAAGCTATTGTAAAAACCTAGCAAAAAATTTGGACAAAATTATCTTAACCTGAATCACAATGGCTAAAGAAAATTCCTAACCTAGAGCAGTCTATCAGTTAAACACTAGCCATAGACCATAGCCATATCAGGATTAAACTGGATCAGTCAACACAGGCCAGGTCTTCAGATTCAGTATGGTTTCAGCACCACAGCCAATGAGAATATCCCATAATTGCTCTGCCACCTGTGCCAGTGACATCTCCTGGAATGGGAAAATACCGTCCCACTTCATGTCCATGCACAATGACAAAAAAGTGATCTGCGCATGATTAATGCATACATCTCCACAAATGTCCTCAGTGGGGAGGCACCCACAGTCAGCTATAAGCAGCCATACTATGCCAACCTTCCACAGTGGAGTGTATCAGCCATGTTTATCGATAATCAGTCACTGGTGGAGAAATCCATGCTCCACTGAAACTCACAGCTCACAGTGACTCCCCGAGCACTTAACACAGTTAAGCCAAACTGGCTCCCAGCCCACAACAAAACAAAACTGATGCAGACAAAGTGTGGGGAAAGGCAAGCAAAGGCAGAATCATCAAGGTTCACATTCGCCCTTCCATCAAGTTGGAACTTAGTGGGTCTATGCTAATGGAGATAATGAAGAGGAGATCGAAGCACCAGTAGATGAATTTGGAGTTGAGAGATGATGATTCTAACTATGTAACCAATGATAATTCTAACTATGTAACAATCTGTCATGACTGTCATAAAAGTCTTTGTCATACTGAAATTTGGAAAGAATGGTTCACATCAGTCATAAATTCCTCACACATTTACGCCAAGTACCTCCAACATCTCGATGAACTGCTTGAGACCATGACTGTTACAACTGTTTAGAAATATCTCTGACACTTCTTTCATAGATTTCAGTTTCATTTTCTGAAATTTAACTCTTTATCAGCTCAGACTCAGTCCCATACTAGTGAGACTGATTTTTATTTGATCATTTGTTTTTGCATTTAATAAACTGACAACTTTGTGTGCAGCGCCCTAAGTCAGAAAGTGAAAATTTGACATTTTCAGAGACTGTGGCACAATGTTTTAACATCTAGATTAATTAGAGCATGACTGGAAACATTCACTGCTTATTCACTTTGAATGTGAAGGCAATTCACTTCAGATGTTTGTTACCCATAAGTTTAATTCAAATGTTATTACAAGTTCCATGAATGTGGCATTCATCAGTTTAATTTGAATTATTAGAAGTTTGTAACAAGCAATCTTGACTAAAGACTAATGGATTTTTTGTTTCAGAAGCTCTTGAATTGAACCACATGATCCATCAGATCCATGCTCAGTCTCTGAATAGCACCACCACCACTGCCAGCATATTCCAACTACCACTAGGTGGCATCCCAGCCACAACACTTCATTCTTCATCCACCACATCATCTTGGCTCTTCAAACCATCCAGAATCTTGGACAATATGTCATCCACCCCAGCAGCTGTGGCTGTTGTACCACCAATCATTGCAGAT
Organism: Achatina immaculata; assembly: GCA_009760885.1. NCBI lineage: Eukaryota > Metazoa > Mollusca > Gastropoda > Stylommatophora > Achatinidae > Lissachatina > Lissachatina immaculata. Next base: position 89,270 of record CM019705.1, on the reverse strand, counting down.
CTAGATATTCCAGTTAAGTCTGTCTCCACCATTTGCTGTTCAACATCAACACTTGTTCAGACACTGCCAAACATCTTGCTGAAAGAGAAACCAGATGGAATGATTCCAAACTCATCCAGTACTGCCCCAGAGAAAAGTCTCACTACAATAACCAACAATGAGATTGTTGCTGCGGATGGTATTGGTAAGCCTTTGTTCAGTCTGAGTTCTAATTATGCAGCTAAATATGGACCCTTTCAAATAAAAAAGTCATTATAAGTTGCATTTGACCTACTTTGTGCAGAAAGAAAGTCCTAGCATAATCAAATGTTTTATAGTTTCATTTTCTTAGAATGTAGCAGGTTTGTATATTGAATTTTATTGAAATCAAATCTTTTGGTCCCCCTCCCACCCCAATAACAGGCCTAGCCTGGTAAATGGGGAAGGGATGACCATGGTCCTCATGGTGGTGGAGTCAGCTAAAGAAGTATTGCATGCTCCCTGCATTCAGGGACTAAAAAAATAGCCTCCGTAACCTGCTCCCAATCTGACGTGATGCTGCATCTCAGCTTCTCCGCTCCAGCAGCTGCAAGGAACATCAGCTCAGTTCCAGGGAGGCAAAAGAAGAAGAAGAAGAAAAACAATTTTTATTCATTCATTTGAAGTTCTTTTGCTTTATGCATCTTTTCTCTCTCTCTCTCTCTTCCTTCTCTTTTCTTTCCGATCTGTCTGTTAAGTGCCATTTGGTAAAATTTTAACACTTATTTCATGTCTAAAAAGACGGTGTAATTTTTTAATTGTACATGTTTTATTTGTGCATGCCCAGTGACCTTTTATAGTTCTGTCCGAAGCGTGCCTAACAACTGAGTGAAAATGGGTCTTTCTTTGGAGAAATTTCAATATTTTGTGTTATTTCTGAGGCATACAGACAAGCCCTACGACCAGACCACTGTTCGTTAATGTGCCTCAAGTAGATTTTGACCTATAAAATGCTATAAAACAGACTGAAGAAGTAGTTAGAAGGTTATTTCAGACATTATTGTACTGAGTTTGCTACATACTATCACACGACGAGATCGGATGAAGCTACAGGTCAATCTAGACATTGCCGATGGTAGATCTAGACCTACCTGATAGTAAGTAGGACACAATTATCAGCTAAAATCATCACACTACTTCTTTTTTCCTAAAAAAAACTCTTCATTCTTACATTTACAGCTATTTTGATGCATAATACATATACTTTTATCATGGAAATACTTTGTTATTTCAATTTTACAACTATACCCCCTTTACAGATCAAGACCCATGCTTTTAATTTGGCACCCAACTAAACGTCCACTTTTCTTCCTGTGGCATGGAATACACAAATGCTGAAGGTGTAATTTTCACTATGCAAGTTGACCTAAGTCTGTCCTGGTCAATTAATGCTGAGGTCTAGCATTGGAATCAGTTACACTGCAGGAATCTTCTCTGGCTTGAAAATGGTTTCACATCTGGAGCCTTGGTCATATGATGGTCTTATCGCACAAGGAAAGATGACAGAAAATGTATATATGCTGTGGCTGCAATTTTCAAGAGACTATCTGACTAATAAATTTCGAGGCTTCCATTTGATTCTGGTTGCTATATCATGCGTTCGAATCCCTGCCGTCTGCGATACCTCGATATCCAAGACTTTTCTGTGGTATCTTAACATACATTTACAATCAGTGCATTGCACATTGTCATCTTCTTCAGGCTTTTAAAATTGCAAAAATATATCCCTTTTTCAAATCTGGTTCAGAGAAAAATCCCTCAACCTATAGACCAATTTCCATTCTATCAACTTTGTCAAAACCCCTAGAAAAACACATACAAAAAAAAAACAACCTTACAACACATGCAAGAAAATGATTTGATTGTTGACTGTCAATCAGGTTTTAGGCCTAGACACACAGCTCTCACAAAAATGATAGAATGTTGGTTATCTAACATAAATGATAATAAATAATGTGGTGCTGTCTTTGTTGACTTTAAAAAAGCATTTGACATGATTGATCATGTAATCCTAGTTAGAAAGGTTGAGACTTATAAATTACACCTGAACTTATCAAAATTCACTACATCTTTTCTTTCCAACAGACAGCAGGTAGTTTGCCTCAAAAACTCCAAGTCAGATTTATCTGTGGTTGATAATGGTGTTCTGCAAGGGTCTATTCTTGGTCCTCTGCTTTTTACCGTCTACATCAATGATCTTCCACTTCATCTAAAAAAATTGGTCTTGTGATTTTTTTGCTAATGACTGCACAGTTTACACTAGTGACAGTGACTGTATTATCTTGAGTCAACTCTTCAATTTGAAATAAACAGTCTTATTAACTGGAGTAACAACAACAGAATGCTCAAAACACCAGCAAAACAAAATTCATGCTTGTTACAACAAGACAGAAGTGAAAAAAATTCACCAGCAACAACACTACAGCTCCACGCTGGAACTTCAAAACAACAGAATGCTCAAAACACCAGCAAAACAAAATTCACGCTTGTTACAACAAGACAGAAGTGAAAAAAATTCACCAGCAACAACACTACAGCTCCACGCTGGAACTTCAAAGATAGAGAACATAAAACTCTGGATCTCACAAATGACCACCACCTCAACTGGTATCATCATGTAGACAATCTAACCAAACTCATCGCAAGAAAAGTTTACCAATTTGCCAAAATTATATACTTTCTTGACACAGATTTCCTCTAAGAAATCCACAAATCTTTCTAAAATATGAAAACCCAGGTCAGATTCTCTTCTCTCTTGTCCCCTCAGTGCCAAAAACACATGGGGCTGCTGGTAGCAAAAGATTAATATTTTAGTAGGTCCTTCGCTATCTTCTTGGCTGTCTCCCATGTCAGGGCTTTGTTTGCCAGCATTCTGTCTGCTGTATGCCTCCATGTCTCCTCCAGGACAGATTACTGTGGGTAATGTCATTACAAAGTGAAGAATTTTGTCTTATCACCATGACTGCCGCAGATTTTTTGACATTTAGTGCAGACTTAAGTTGTGAGCTACATTTCTTTTCATTTGTCACAGAGTTTATATCCCAGTTCTTCTCATATCAAATCTGTAGAAGCAGAAAGACAAGATACCAGCAGTGGCCTGTGACACGGATGTGCTAAGCTAATTTGCCATGTTATTTAAAGAAAGTGGAAACACTGTGTTTTGATTTAAGGCCTTTGTAATGTTTTTTATTTTACTGTTTATGTGAGACAGAAAGAGAGAGAGAGAGAGAGAGAGAAAGAGAGAGAGAGAAAGAGAGAGAGTATATGAGTATGAATGTATTTGGATACCTGCAGCATTTAGAAGGACTTGGAGTCATTTCACCATAAACTGACTTCTTTTTTTTTTTTAGAAATGAACTGAAAGCTTTCAAAACCTGACGAGACATGAGTTTTACTTGAGAGAAGTTAGTGTTTTTTTTTTTTTTATATAAATAGATTTGGAAAGTGCAGTTATGTGGTCTTCACATTCACACTGGGTGGATCTCTGCCAGATGTGTGCTTTTTATATGTATTTATTTGTTGTTGTGCTTGACAAAGGTGTTTTGCTGAAATATTGGGTTGCTGCTTTTTACTACTGTTTGGTTTATGATTTCCATTTTGTCTCCTACTGTAGTCTCCCCTGAATTTCTTCTTTACATGTACTTATAAAACTGAACCATGTGCCCCTGTAAACGTTTTCTCACTGGTGCTAGTTTTACTACAGCCATTATAACAGTTTTTCTTTATGCTTTTTCTGCTACTTTGCTGAATTAAGAGGATTCTGAAAATATACCAGCAAAAGATATGTTTCATAAGTAAAACATACAATTAACTAAGTAGTTTCATGAGAATAGACACTTTATTTTCAGAGAGAAGACAGATAAATATGTAGCACACTACTCTCAGGCCTTGCCTTCATTCTGGTGAAGTGGCTCTAGTTTCCTCATTGCATTTCTCTCTCAGGCAAGCTGCCACTAGTGAAATTCCCCATCTTTACCATTAATTTCCTTTTCAATTCTTTTTTTTTTTTAAAGATAAAAAAATGATAATTAGCTTCCTTATTGCTTGACACTGCAGTCCAGTGTTTGAATAACAGCCATTCACTTACTATTTTGTCTCTCTCATGTTTTCTTTATCTTCATTTTTTTAGTTGTTTTTTACATGTTACTTGTGGTGTCTAATTGTATTCCATTACTGACCACACATAGCCCACATAGAGCTGTTTTAGTATGATTTTGTCTGCTCCTCATGAAGTCTTTTTAAAAGTTTTAATCTGTTACCAGCTTTTTTCTTTAATTTTTGGATGTGCCTTTTGAACAAGAGTTGTCTGTCCATTGTTACTCCCAAGTACATTGGATTATCTTCTTTTTGTATGTTGTTTCCATTGATTTCTAGTATTAACTTTTGCTTGGCCACTTTGTGGCTTTTTGGTAAAGGTGGTGTTTTATTGTAGTTCATAAATAAATCATAAATAACACAGAACTGCTGTCATCATTCTTTTTGTTTGTTTGTTTGTTCTTGAACAGAAATGCCAGGTTTATGAAACATAAAGTTCCTCAATGATATCACCAAAGCTGCCATATAATCACTAAAATTAGCATACAGTTTCACCTGAAAGGAAGAGGAAGAGAAAGCAAGCAAAGATTGAATGTAGCACATCAATCGCCAGGTTAGGACCACAGCCACATACCTAGATAGCGCTAGCACCTCCCTGAGAAAGTAAAAACTATTATGTCCTACAGCACTTTTTAAAATCCAAAAAGGAGTTAATAATGATATTTAAAACCACTATAAGACCAGTGTTAGAAATGGAAATGACACCAGACTCCTCTCAAGTAGAACTGTGCAGCCAGCATGATTTTTTTTTTAAATCACAGATACATTCTTTAAGCACAGAGAGTCCCAAATATATACCTGGTACAGATGGAAATATTTGACATGCAGAAGCCAAACTTATTTCATGCTAGCAAGGAACAACAAGAAAAGGTCAGTCATAGATGCAAGAGCAGTAGCCAGCCTAAGTTCAAGTATGGAACATAAAGTAGTAGTCAGCCTGAGTTCAAGTATGAAACATAAAGTAGTAGTCAGCCTAAGTTCAAGTATGGAACATAAAGTAGTAGTCAGCCTAAGTTCAAGTATGGAACATAAAGCAGTAGTCAGCCTGAGTTCAAGTATGGAACATAAAGTAGTAGTCAGCCTGCAAGTATGGAACATAAAGTAGTAGTCAGCCTGAGTTCAAGTATGGAACATAAAGTAGTAGTCAGCCTGCAGCATTTAGAAGGACTTGGAGTCATTTCACCATAAACTGACTTCTTTTTTTTTTTTTAGAAATGAACTGAAAGCTTTCAAAACCTGACGAGACATGAGTTTTACTTGAGAGAAGTTAGTGTTTTTTTTTTTTTTTTAGAAATGAACTGAAAGCTTTCAAAACCTGACGAGACATGAGTTTTACTTGAGAGAAGTTAGTGTTTTTTTTTTTTTTTTTTTTTTTTTTTTTTTTTTTTTTTTTTTTTTTTTTTTAGAAATGAACTGAAAGCTTTCAAAACCTGACGAGACATGAGTTTTACTTGAGAGAAGTTAGTGTTTTTTTTTTTTTTTTTTTTTTTTTTTTTTTTTTTTTTTTTTTTTTAGAAATGAACTGAAAGCTTTCAAAACCTGACGAGACATGAGTTTTACTTGAGAGAAGTTAGTGTTTTTTTTTTTTTTTTTTTTTTAGAAATGAACTGAAAGCTTTCAAAACCTGACGAGACATGAGTTTTACTTGAGAGAAGTTAGTGTTTTTTTTTTTTTTTTTTAGAAATGAACTGAAAGCTTTCAAAACCTGACGAGACATGAGTTTTACTTGAGAGAAGTTAGTGTTTTTTTTTTTTTTTTTTTAGAAATGAACTGAAAGCTTTCAAAACCTGACGAGACATGAGTTTTACTTGAGAGAAGTTAGTGTTTTTTTTTTTTTTTTTTTTAGAAATGAACTGAAAGCTTTCAAAACCTGACGAGACATGAGTTTTACTTGAGAGAAGTTAGTGTTTTTTTTTTTTTTTTTTTTTTTTTTTTTTTTTTTTTTTTTTTTTTTTTTTTAAAGAAAAAAAAAATGATAATTAGCTTCCTTATTGGTTGACACTGCAGTCCAGTGTTTGAATAACAGCCATTCACTTACTATTTTGTCTCTCTCATGTTTTCTTTATCTTCATTTTTTTAGTTGTTTTTTACATGTTACTTGTGGTGTCTAATTGTATTCCATTACTGACCACACATAGCCCACATAGAGCTGTTTTAGTATGATTTTGTCTGCTCCTCATGAAGTTTTTTTTTAAGTTTTAATCTGTTACCAGCTTTTTTCTTTAATTTTTGGCTGTGCCTTTTGAACAAGAGTTGTCTGTCCATTGTTACTCCCAAGTACATTGGATTATCTTCTTTTTGTATGTTGTTTCCATTGATTTCTAGTATTAACTTTTGCTTGGCCACTTTGTGGCTTTTTGGTAAAGGTGGTGTTTTATTGCAGTTCATAAATAAATCACAGAACTGCTGTCATCATTCTTTTTGTTTGTTTGTTTGTTCTTGAACAGAAATGCCAGGTTTATGAAACATAAAGTTCCTCAATGATATCACCAAAGCTGCCATATAATCACTAAAATTAGCATACAGTTTAACCTGAAAGGAAGAGGAAGAGAAAGCAAGCAAAGATTGAATGAAGTACATCAATTGCCAGGTTAGGACCACAGCCACATACCTAGATAACGCTAGCACCTCCCTGCGAAAGTAAAAACTATTATGTCCTACAGCACTTTTTAAAATCCACAAAAGGAGTTAATAATGATATTTAAAACCTCTGTAAGACCAGTGTTAGAAATGGAAATGACACCAGACTCCTCTCAAGTAGAATTGTGCAACCAGCATGAATTTTTTTTAAATCACAGATACATTCTTTAAGCACAGAGAGTCCCAAATATATACCTGGTATAGATGGAAACATTTGACATGCAGAAGCCAAACTTATTTCTTCCTAGCAAGGAACAACAAGAAAAGGTCAGTCATAGATGCAAGAGCAGTAGCCAGCCTTATTTCAAGTAATGACCATAAAGTAGTAGTCAGCTTGAGTTCAAGTATGAAACATAAAGTAGTAGTCAGCCCAAATTCAAGTAATGACCATAAAGTAGTAGTCAGCCTAAGTTCAAGTATTGAACATAAAGCAGTAGTCAGCCTGAGTTCAAGTATGGAACATAAAGTAGTAGTCAGCCTGCAAGTATGGAACATAAGTAAAACATACAATGAACTAACTAGTTTCATGAGAATAGACACTTTATTTTCAGAGAGAAGACAGATAAATATGTAGCACACTCTGTCCTTGCCTTCATCCTGCTGAAGTGGCTCTGGTTTCCTCATTGCATTTCTCTCTCAGGCAAGCTGCCATTAGTGAAATTCCCCATCTTTACCATTCATTTCCTTTTCAATTCTTTTTTTTTTTTTAAAGAAAAAAAATGATAATTAGCTTCCTTATTGCTTGACACTGCAGTCCAGTGTTTGAATAACAGCCATTCACTTACTATTTTGTCTCTCTCATGTTTTCTTTATCTTCATTTTTTTAGTTGTTTTTTTTTTACATGTTACTTGTGGTGTCTATTTGTATTCCATTACTGACCACACATAGCCACGTAGAGCTGTTTTAGTATGATTTTGTCTGCTCCTCATGAAGTCTTTTAGTTTTAATCTGTTACCAGCTTTTTTCTTTAATTTTTGGATGTGCCTTTAGAACAAGAGTTGTCTGTCCGTTGTTACTCCCAAGTACATTGGATTATCTTCCTTTTGTATGTTGTTTCCATTGATTTCTAGTATTAACTTTTTGCTTGGCCACTTTGTGGCTTTTTGGTAAAGGTGGTGTTTTATTGAAGTTCATAAATAAATCATAAATAACACAGAACTGCTGTCATCATTCTTTACACTCTGATGGATGCAGTGAAGAGAAGTAACAAATTATCCTTCCAAAGTGAAAAGCGACCTCAACCTATCTTTTATTTTTGTTTGTTTGTTTGTTCTTGAACAGAAATGCCAGGTTTATGAAACATAAAGTTCCCCAATGGTATCACCAAAGCTGCCATATAATCACTAAAATTAGCATACAGTTTCACCTGAAAGGAAGAGGAAGAGAAAGCAAGCAAAGATTGAATGTAGCACATCAATTGCCAGGTTAGGACCACGGCCACATGCCTAGATAATGCTAGCACCTCCCTGAGAAAGTAAAAACTATTATGTCCTACAGCACTTTTTAAAATCCAAAAAAGGAGTTAATAATGATATTTAAAACCACTGTAAGACCAGTGTTAGAAATGGAAATGACACCAGACTCCTCTCAAGTAGAACTGTGCAGCCAGCATGATTTTTTTTTAATCACAGATACATTCTTTAAGCACAGAGAGTCCCAAATATATACCTGGTACAGATGGAAATATTTGGCATGCAGAAACCAAACTTATTTCATGCTAGCAAGGAACAACAAGAAAAGGTCAGTCATAGATGCAAGAGCAGTAGCCAGCCTGAGTTCAAGTAATGACCATAAAGTAGTAGCCAGCCTAAGTTCAAGTATGGAACATAAAGTAGTAGCCAGCCTAAGTTCAAGTATGGAACATAAAGTAGTAGCCAGCCTGAGTTCAAGTAATGACCATAAAGTAGTAGTCAGCCTAAGTTCAAGTATGGAACATAAAGCAGTAGTCAGCCTAAGGTCAAGTATGGAACATAAAGCAGTAGTCAGCCTAAGTTCAAGTATGGAACATAAAGCAGTAGTCAGCCTAAGTTCAAGTATGGAACATAAAGTAGTAGCCAGCCTGAGTTCAAGTATGGAACATAAAGCAGTAGTCAGCCTAAGGTCAAGTATGGAACATAAAGCAGTAGCCAGCCTAAGCTTAAGTATGGAACATAAAGCAGTAGCCAGCCTAAGCTTAAGTATGGAACATAAAGCAGTAGCCAGCCTAAGCTTAAGTATGGAACATAAAGCAGTAGCCAGCCTAAGCTTAAGTATGGAACATAAAGCAGTAGCCAGCCTAAGCTTAAGTATGGAACATAAAGCAGTAGCCAGCCTAAGTTCAAGTATGGAACATAAAGTGGTAGTAGAGGTCATCAGAGCACACAGGAAAAGCCATAACACAACTCACAAGAAGAGACAAATGAAACATTAAAACTAAGCAACTCAAGGAAGAGAATGTGAAAGAAGAGTATGAAAAGAAAATAAGAGAAATGTTCATAAACTTACCAACAGAAACAAAATTTTTAAAAAAAGTGAAAAAGTAATAGGCTTTGTTAAAAATCAGCATTTCACAAGCAGCAAAGGAAACATGTGGTACTATGAAAAAATGTAGACACATGAAAATAACAACATGGTGGAATTATGAGGTAAAAGAGGCTGTAAAATAAAAAAAAAATAAAAAATATATATATATATATATATATATATATAAAATGAATGGACAAGAAGTAATCAGGAGCAAGACTACAGTAAATATCGAATTGCAAGAAGATGCTCTAAATGGGTAATAAAATAAGCAAAGGTAAAATGATGGCACAAAGAAGCTACAAAAATCTTGTATAAAAGATCAGTGCAGTGAAAAAGTGAGCAGAGCGCTTCAGCCCAGCAGATTGTGAATGATGTTAATGGTCATCCAGTATGTGAAACAGAGATCCAGTATGTGAAACAGAGATCCAGTATGTGAAACAGAGATCCAGTATGTGAAACAGAGAGGATACTACAGAGATGGAGCCGGTACTTGACAGGTTACTCAATATACCATCTGAGGCATGCCAAACACATCATAACAACACAGCTGGCCTCATAGAGCTGGAACCAGACATACTACACACTGAAATCAGACAAGCCATCAGAAAGGCTCCAATGACCAGTCTCAGGATGTGATGGAATATCACATGTGTAAAATAGGTTGGAATAGCTTGGCTTCACAGACTCTGTAACTTAGTATGGAAAAAACAAGAAACACCATAGGACTGGAGAAACACTGTACATATTCCAATATTGAAGACAAAAAGGCAGTAAAAGGGACTGCAACCAATATAGAGGCATCTCCTACAAAGCCATACTGGAAAAGCGTTATGCAAAATCCTAGAGAACAGACGGCAATCAGTGACTGAACCACAGTTAAATGACTCAGATTTAGAAAAAAATATCTGCAGGGTATATGAGGAGGGAGAGAGTGAGGAGATGAGACCAGCAGCTCTCTATGTCTTAGGAATGTGGAGATCAGCAAAGGAAGATGAAAAATAGCTGAGAGTGTTTTGAGATCAGAATCTTAGGAAAAATCTTTGGTCCCGTCAGCAAGAACAACAATGGAGTCTGGAGTATCAGAACCAAAAAGAAATGTAGTTTATATAAGGAACTGCTAACACTATAACAGGTTTCTGATGAGTGGACTGCTAGTTTCAGTATTCTCAGAGCTGCTTAATCTTGTTTAGTTTTAACTGCTGTAGTTTCAGACAAAATATTTCATACATAGAATTGTACATGATGATAATTTTGTTGATGAGGTTGAAAGACTCACTGAAGACAGGAAAAATTGCCGAACTACCTTACGAGCCCTATGAGACGTTTAACAGCACGGGAAGGATATAAGATATAAGAGATATTTTGGCATTTCATATTCAATATGTGTAAAATGCTTTTGTGTTGCTTTTCATTTTTTGCCCTCATACTGAATATCTGTAAGTCAAGATATATATATATATATATATATATATATATATATATATAAAATGAATGGACAAGAAGTAATCAGGAGCAAGACTATAGTAAATATCGAATTGCAAGAAGATGCTCTAAATGGGTAATAAAATAAGCAAAGGTAAAATGATGGCACAAAGAAGCTACAAAAATCTTGTATAAAAGATCAGTGCAGTGAAAAAGTGAGCAGAGCGCTTCAGCCCAGCAGATTGTGAATGATGTTAATGGTCATCCAGTATGTGAAACAGAGATCCAGTATGTGAAACAGAGATCCAGTATGTGAAACAGAGAGGATACTACAGAGATGGAGCCGGTACTTGACAGGTTACTCAATATACCATCTGAGGCATGCCAAACACATCATAACAACACAGCTGGCCTCATAGAGCTGGAACTAGACATACTACACAATGAAATCAGACAAGCCATCAGAAAGGCTCCAATGACCAGTCTCAGGATGTGATGGAATATCACATATGTAAAATAGGTTGGAATAGCTTGGCTTCACAGGCTCTGTAACTTAGTATGGAAAAAACAAGAAACACCATAGGACTGGAGAAACACTGTACATATTCCAATATTGAAGACAAAAAGGCAGTAAAAGGGACTGCAACCAATATAGAGGCATCTCCTACAAAGCCATACTGGAAAAGCGTTATGCAAAATCCTAGAGAACAGACGGCAATCAGTGACTGAACCACAGTTAAATGACTCAGATTTAGAAAAAAATATCTGCAGGGTATATGAGGAGGGAGAGAGTGAGGAGATGAGACCAGCAGCTCTCTATATCTTAGGAATGTGGAGATCAGCAAAGGAAGATGAAAAATAGCTGAGAGTGTTTTGAGATCAGAATCTTAGGAAAAATCTTTGGTCCCGTCAGCAAGAACAACAATGGAGTCTGGAGTATCAGAACCAAAAAGAAATGTAGTTTATATAAGGAACTGCTAACACTATAACAGGTTTCTGATGAGTGGACTGCTAGTTTCAGTATTCTCAGAGCTGCTTAATCCTGTTTAGTTTTAACTGCTGTAGTTTCAGACAAAATATTTCATACATAGAATTGTACATGATGATAATTTTGTTGATGAGGTTGAAAGACTCACTGAAGACAGGAAAAATTGCCGAACTACCTTACGAGCCCTATGTGACGTTTAACAGCACAGGAAGGATATAAGATATAAGAGATATTTTGGCATTTCATATTCAATATGTGTAAAATGCTTTTGTGTTGCTTTTCATTTTTTGCCCTCATACTGAATATCTGTAAGTCAAGATATATATATATATATATATATATATATATATATAATGAATGGACAAGAAGTAATCAGGAGCAAGACTACAGTAAATACTGAATTGCAAGAAGATGCTCTAAATGGGTAATAAAATAAGCAAAGGTAAAATGATGGCACAAAGAAGCTACAAAAATCTTGTATAAAAGATCAGTGCAGTGAAAAAGTGAGCAGAGCGCTTCAGCCCAACAGATTGTAAATGATGTTAATGGTCATCCAGTATGTGAAACAGAGATCCAGTATGTGAAACAGAGATCCAGTATGTGAAACAGAGATCCAGTATGTGAAACAGAGATCCAGTATGTGAAACAGAGATCCAGTATGTGAAACAGAGATCCAGTATGTGAAACAGAGATCCAGTATGTGAAACAGAGAGGATACTACAGAGATGGAGCCGGTACTTGACAGGTTACTCAATATACCATCTGAGGCATGCCAAACACATCATAACAACACAGCTGGCCTCATAGAGCTGGAACCAGACATACTACACAATGAAATCAGACAAGCCATCAGAAAGGCTCCAATGACCAGTCTCAGGATGTGATGGAATATCACATATGTAAAATAGGTTGGAATAGCTTGGCTTCACAGACTCTGTAACTTAGTATGGAAAAAACAAGAAACACCATAGGACTGGAGAAACACTGTACATATTCCAATATTGAAGATAAAGCAGTAGACAGCCTGAGTTCAAGTACAGAACATAAAGCAGTAGCTAGCCTGAGTTCAATATGGAACATAAAGCAGTAGACAGCCTGAGTTCAATATGGAACATAAAGTAATAGTCAGCCTGAGTTCAATATGGAACATAAAGTAGTAGTCAGCCTAAGGTGATGTATGGAACATAAAGTAGTAGCCAGCCTAAGTTCAAGTATAGAACATAAAGCAGTGGCCAGCCTGAGTTCAATATGGAACATAAAGCAGTAGCCAGCCTGAGTTCAAGTACGGACCATAAAGCAGTAGTCAGCCTAAGGTGATGTATGGAACATAAAGTAATAGTCAGCCTGAGTTCAAGTATGGAACATAAAGTAGTAGACAGCCTGAGTTCAATATGGAACATAAAGCAGTAGTCAGCCTGAGTTCAATATGGAACATAAAGTAGTACCTAGCCTGAGTTCAAGTATGGAAAATAAAGCAGTAGTCAACCTGAGTTCAAGTATGGAACATAAAGTAGTAGCCAGACTGAGTTCAAGTATGGAACATAAAGCAGTAACCAGCCTGAGTTCAAGTACAGAACATAAAGCAGTACCTAGCCTGAGTTCAAGTATGGAACATAAAGCAGTAGACAGCCTGAGTTCAATATGGAACATAAAGCAGTAGCAAGCCTGAGTTCAAGTACGGAACATAAAGCAGTAACCAGCCTGAGTTCAAGTATGGAACATAAAGTAATAGCCAGCCTGAGTTCAATATGGAACATAAAGTAATAGTCAGCCTGAGTTCAATATGGAACATAAAGCAGTAGCTAGCCTGAGTTCAAGTACAGAACATAAAGCAGTAGTCAGCCTAAGTTCAAGTATGGAAAAAACAAGAAACACCATAGGACTGGAGAAATGCTGTACATATTCCAATATTGAAGATAAAAAGGCAGTAAAAGGGACTGCAACCAATATAGAGGCATCTCCTACAAAGCCATACTGGAAAAATGTTATGCAAAATCCTAGAGAACAGACGGCAATCAGTGACTGAACCACAGTTAAATGAAACTCAGATTTAGAAAAAAATATCTGCAGGGTATATGAGGAGGGAGAGAGTGAGGAGATGAGACCAGCAGCTCTCTATATCTTAGGAATGTGGAGAACAGCAAAGGAAGATGAAAAATAGCTGAGAGTGTTTTGAGATCAGAATCTTAGGAAAAATCTTTGGTTCCGTCAGCAAGAACAACAATGGAGTCTGGAGTATCAGAACCAAAAAGAAATGTAGTTTGTATAAGGAACTGCTAACACTATAACAGGTTTCTGATGAGTGGACTGCTAGTTTCAGTATTCTCAGAGCTGCTTAATCCTGTTTAGTTTTAACTGCTGTAGTTTCAGACAAAATATTTCATACGTAGAATTGTACATGATGATAATTTTGTTGATGAGGTTGAAAGACTCGCCGAAGACAGGAAAAATTGGCGAACTACCTTACGAGCCCTATGTGACGTTTAACAGCACAGGAAGGATATAAGATATAAGAGATATTTTGTTAGTGCATATTTTGGCATTTCATATTCAATATGTGTCAAATGCTTTTGGGTTGCTTCTCATTTTCTGCCCTCATACTGAATATCTGTAAGTCAAGATATATATATATATATATATATATATATATATATATATATATATATATATATATATATATATATATATATATATATATATATATATATATATATATATATATATATATATATATATATATATATATATATATATATATATATATATATATATATATATATATATATATATATATATATATATATATATATATATATATATATATATATATATATATATATATATAATGAATGGACAAGAAGTAATCAGGAGCAAGACTACAGTAAATATCGAATTGCAAGAAGATGCTCTAAATGGGTAATAAAATAAGCAAAGGTAAAATGATGGCACAAAGATGCTACAAAAATCTTGTATAAAAGATCAGTGCAGTGAAAAAGTGAGCAGAGCGCTTCAGCCCAACAGATTGTGAATGATGTTAATGGTCTCCCAGTATGTGAAACAGAGAGGATACTACAGAGATGGAGCCGGTACTTGACAGGTTACTCAATATACCATCTGAGGCATGCCAAACACATCATAACAACACAGCTGGCCTCATAGAGCTGGAACCAGACATACTACACACTGAAATCAGACAAGCCATCAGAAAGGCTCCAATGAACAGTCTCAGGATGTGATGGAATATCACATGTGCAAAATAGGTTGGAATAGCTTGGCTTCACAGACTCTGTAACTTAGTATGGAAAAAACAAGAAACACCATAGGACTGGAGAAATGCTGTACATATTCCAATATGGAAGATAAAAAGGCAGTAAAAGGGACTGCAACCAATATAGAGGCATCTCCTACAAAGCCATACTGGAAAAATGTTATGCAAAATCCTAGAGAACAGACGGCAACAAGTGACTGAACCACAGTTAAAGCAGATGAGCAAACAACAACCTGTCTCATGGGTGATCAGGAAAAGGAGATGGACATATGTAGGTCATGTGATGAAAAGAAACAGAATTCCAAAACAAGCTATCAAGTGGTACACAACAGGCCAAAGAAAAAGAGGTTGACCACATGAAACTCTAAAGAAGACGTTACGAGAAGCCAATTTAGTAGGCATAAAATCCCTTGATTAGGTTGAAAAGCTCACCGTAAACAGGAAAACTTGGCAAATTACCACACAAGCCCTTTGTGATGCTTAACAGCTCAGGAAGTTATGTAAGATGTAAGAAACTGTTTTTTTTTTTTTTTTTTTTTTTTTTTTTTTTATTCAACTCCACAAAATATTACTGACATGAGATTTATTTTCTGTTTCTCAAAAAAAAAAAGTTCTCAGAAGACTGAAAATGTTTTTTTTTTAAATCTTTATTTCTAACAAAATTTTAACATGTCACTTAAACATCTTTAAATGAAGTTGTACATAAATATACATGCATGATAACATGTTAAAAGGGTACTTGAACTAAACATATGAAGTTGTAATGAGATACAATTTTGATGGGAGTGTATGGGAAACATACACACACACAGATTACATCATTGTTTCAAATATTTGGTAGGATTTAGGTGATATTGTGAAGGTAGGTGTGCCCAATGGCTATCACCACTCCCATGAGTGAATAAAAGAAGAATAGTCACATGAATATGGGACTGCAGAATAATCTGATGAGGGTGAAATCAAAGACTAAAATACTCTGCCAGTTTAACCCATTACTGGGGGATGCTGGAGCCACATGGGTTAAACTTGCTGTTTAGCTACACGTAACATTCTCTTCAATCATTATAGTACCTCTCCACTAAGTCCACCTCTTCTTACTTTTCAAACTTCCTCACAGAATCACTCTGCAATGCCTCTTCCCCAGTCATCTGTTTCAACTTCTCCTAGCTAGGTCAATATTGTATCACTCTCTCTCCCCTCCCCGGTTCCCCATCCACCACCCCCAGTTACAACCCACCGACCACATGTCACAGGTCTCTATTTGAACAGTCTCCACGTTCTACTAAATCCATTCCTGACACACACCGCCGGACAAGTCACACCTTACAATTTACACCTAAGTACTCTTTTAAAAAAAAATTTTTTTTTTAAATCTTTATTTCTAACAAAATTTTAACATGTCACTTAAACATCTTTAAATGAAGTTGTACATAAATATACATGCATGATAACATGTTAAAAGGGTACTTGAACTAAACATATGAAGTTGTAATGAGATACAATTTTGATGGGAGTGTATGGGAAACATACACACACACAGATTACATCATTGTTTCAAATATTTGGTAGGATTTAGGTGATATTGTGAAGGTAGGTGTGCCCAATGGCTATCACCACTCCCATGAGTGAATAAAAGAAGAATAGTCACATGAATATGGGACTGCAGAATAATCTGATGAGGGTGAAATCAAAGACTAAAATACTCTGCCAGTTTAACCCATTACTGGGGGATGCTGGAGCCACATGGGTTAAACTTGCTGTTTAGCTACACGTAACATTCTCTTCAATCATTATAGTACCTCTCCACTAAGTCCACCTCTTCTTACTTTTCAAACTTCCTCACAGAATCACTCTGCAATGCCTCTTCCCCAGTCATCTGTTTCAACTTCTCCTAGCTAGGTCAATATTGTATCACTCTCTCTCCCCTCCCCGGTTCCCCATCCACCACCCCCAGTTACAACCCACCGACCACATGTCACAGGTCTCTATTTGAACAGTCTCCACGTTCTACTAAATCCATTCCTGACACACACCGCCGGACAAGTCACACCTTACAATTTACACCTAAGTACTCTTTTAAAAAAAAATTTTTTTTTTAAATCTTTATTTCTAACAAAATTTTAACATGTCACTTAAACATCTTTAAATGAAGTTGTACATAAATATACATGCATGATAACATGTTAAAAGGGTACTTGAACTAAACATATGAAGTTGTAATGAGATACAATTTTGATGGGAGTGTATGGGAAACATACACACACACAGATTACATCATTGTTTCAAATATTTGGTAGGATTTAGGTGATATTGTGAAGGTAGGTGTGCCCAATGGCTATCACCACTCCCATGAGTGAATAAAAGAAGAATAGTCACATGAATATGGGACTGCAGAATAATCTGATGAGGGTGAAATCAAAGACTAAAATACTCTGCCAGTTTAACCCATTACTGGGGGATGCTGGAGCCACATGGGTTAAACTTGCTGTTTAGCTACACGTAACATTCTCTTCAATCATTATAGTACCTCTCCACTAAGTCCACCTCTTCTTACTTTTCAAACTTCCTCACAGCATCACTCTGCAACCCCTCTTCCCCAGTCATCTGTTTCAACTTCTCCTAGCTAGGTCAATATTGTATCACTCTCTCTCCCCTCCCCGGTTCCCCATCCACCACCCCCAGTTACAACCCACCGACCACATGTCACAGGTCTCTATTTGAACAGTCTCCACGTTCTACTAAATCCATTCCTGACACACACCGCCGGACAAGTCACACCTTACAATTTACACCTAAGTACTCTTTTAAAAAAAAATTTTTTTTTTAAATCTTTATTTCTAACAAAATTTTAACATGTCACTTAAACATCTTTAAATGAAGTTGTACATAAATATACATGCGTGATAACATGTTAAAAGGGTACTTGAACTAAACATATGAAGTTGTAATGAGATACAATTTTGATGGGAGTGTATGGGAAACATACACACACACAGATTACATCATTGTTTCAAATATTTGGTAGGATTTAGGTGATATTGTGAAGGTAGGTGTGCCCAATGGCTATCACCACTCCCATGAGTGAATAAAAGAAGAATAGTCACATGAATATGGGACTGGAGAATAATCCGATGAGGGTGAAATCAAAGATAAAATACTCTGCCAGTTTAACCCATTACTGGGGGATGCTGGAGCCACATGGGTTAAACTTGCTGTTTAGCTACACGTAACATTCTCTTCAATCATTATAGTACCTCTCCACTAAGTCCACCCCTTCTTGCTTTTCAAACTTCCTCACAGCATCACTCTGCAACCCCTCTTCCCCAGTCATCTGTTTCAACTTCTCCTAGCTAGGTCAATATTGTATCACTCTCTCTCCCCTCCCTGGTTCCCCATCCACCACCCCCAGTTACAACCCACCGACCACATGTCACAGGTCTCTATTTAAACAGTCTCCATGTTCTACTAAATCCATTCCTGACACACACCGCCAGACAAGTCACACCTTACAATTTACAGATAAGTACTCTTTTAAAAAAAATTTTTTTTTTAAATCTTTATTTCTAACAAAATTTTAACATGTCACTTAAACATCTTTAAATGAAGTTGTACATAAATATACATGCATGATAACATGTTAAAAGGGTACTTGAACTAAACATATGAAGTTGTAATGAGATACAATTTTGAGTTGTTTGTGCTGATCTACAGTCTGTACTGGGTGTTTGTCACAAATCAGATTTAATACTCATTTGTGAAGTGAGTGGAGACTTTTTGTGGAGACAGAAGAAGACAGCTGATTGCTCTTTGTGTGCTTTCTTAAGTTGTTCTTTATGTGCTTTCTTAAGTTGTTCTTTATGTGCTTTCTTAAGTTGTTCTTTATGTGCTTTCTTAAGTTGTTCTTTATGTGCTTTCTTAAGTTGTTCTTTATGTGCTTTCTTAAGTTGTTCTTTATGTGCTTTCTTAAGTTGTTCTTTATGTGCTTTCTTAAGTTGTTCTTTATGTGCTTTCTTAAGTTGTTCTTTATGTGCTTTCTTAAGTTGTTCTTTATGTGCTTTCTTAAGTTGTTCTTTATGTGCTTTCTTAAGTTGTTCTTTATGTGCTTTCTTAAGTTGTTCTTTATGTGCTTTCTTAAGTTGTTCTTTATGTGCTTTCTTAAGTTGTTCTTTATGTGCTTTCTTAAGTTGTTCTTTATGTGCTTTCTTAAGTTGTTCTTTATGTGCTTTCTTAAGTTGTTCTTTATGTGCTTTCTTAAGTTGTTCTTTATGTGCTTTCTTAAGTTGTTCTTTATGTGCTTTCTTAAGTTGTTCTTTATGTGCTTTCTTAAGTTGTTCTTTATGTGCTTTCTTAAGTTGTTCTTTATGTGCTTTCTTAAGTTGTTCTTTATGTGCTTTCTTAAGTTGTTCTTTATGTGCTTTCTTAAGTTGTTCTTTATGTGCTTTCTTAAGTTGTTCTTTATGTGCTTTCTTAAGTTGTTCTTTATGTGCTTTCTTAAGTTGTTCTTTATGTGCTTTCTTAAGTTGTTCTTTATGTGCTTTCTTAAGTTGTTCTTTATGTGCTTTCTTAAGTTGTTCTTTATGTGCTTTCTTAAGTTGTTCTTTATGTGCTTTCTTAAGTTGTTCTTTATGTGCTTTCTTAAGTTGTTCTTTATGTGCTTTCTTAAGTTGTTCTTTATGTGCTTTCTTAAGTTGTTCTTTATGTGCTTTCTTAAGTTGTTCTTTATGTGCTTTCTTAAGTTGTTCTTTATGTGCTTTCTTAAGTTGTTCTTTATGTGCTTTCTTAAGTTGTTCTTTATGTGCTTTCTTAAGTTGTTCTTTATGTGCTTTCTTAAGTTGTTCTTTATGTGCTTTCTTAAGTTGTTCTTTATGTGCTTTCTTAAGTTGTTCTTTATGTGCTTTCTTAAGTTGTTCTTTATGTGCTTTCTTAAGTTGTTCTTTATGTGCTTTCTTAAGTTGTTCTTTATGTGCTTTCTTAAGTTGTTCTTTATGTGCTTTCTTAAGTTGTTCTTTATGTGCTTTCTTAAGTTGTTCTTTATGTGCTTTCTTAAGTTGTTCTTTATGTGCTTTCTTAAGTTGTTCTTTATGTGCTTTCTTAAGTTGTTCTTTATGTGCTTTCTTAAGTTGTTCTTTATGTGCTTTCTTAAGTTGTTCTTTATGTGCTTTCTTAAGTTGTTCTTTATGTGCTTTCTTAAGTTGTTCTTTATGTGCTTTCTTAAGTTGTTCTTTATGTGCTTTCTTAAGTTGTTCTTTATGTGCTTTCTTAAGTTGTTCTTTATGTGCTTTCTTAAGTTGTTCTTTATGTGCTTTCTTAAGTTGTTCTTTATGTGCTTTCTTAAGTTGTTCTTTATGTGCTTTCTTAAGTTGTTCTTTATGTGCTTTCTTAAGTTGTTCTTTATGTGCTTTCTTAAGTTGTTCTTTATGTGCTTTCTTAAGTTGTTCTTTATACCCACAACTAACATGAGGGTTGGTGAATCATAGCCAGCCAAGACCCTGTCCCACCTCCCTGCTGGTACCCCCAGTAACAAGCCTAGTTTGGCTAACACTGCGGGGATCAGCACAGTCCCCATGGTGGTGGAGTCTGTTAAAGAAGTGTTACACACACCAAACTCCCTACAGTTTTTGCTCTACTCGGGAACTGCAAAAAAAAAAAAAACTCCACCATAAATCAGCCCCAATCTGACAATGCTTTGCCTCAACATCTTCACTGCATCAGATGCAAAACAAAAAAAAACATCAGTCACAGTTCCATGGAATGAATGAATGAATGAATAATCTTTATTTTAAAGGGTAAAGAATTGGGCATGCAGGCCCATCTTACATTCTGCCCTTCATCACTTCATCTTTCATTCTTCCCACACATTCGATTTAATTCAAGTATACAAATTACATTAGGGAAAAAAACATATCAAAAGAGTGTACAATTAAACTATTACATTCAAAGTAAAAGAGAAGAAGTAATTAACCGAATAAAATAGCACTCACATACACATAAATGTGCACACACAGACATATACATAATCAAAATACATTGTCAGTACAAATCTTCTAACATATGTCTTTTAACAAACATTGAAATAATTTCTAACAATATCTAACAAGTTACTTTTTGAACTATGTCATTTTAGTATTTGATGGCTGGCGAGTTATGGGTTGAGAGAGTGCTGGTTATTCTTTGGAGGCATATAATTACAAGCAAGTAAATAATGAAACAGGTTTGAGTTAAAGGATGAAGTATTACTAATGGATTTTAAATAGTAGGGGAGGGTGTTCCAGAGCTGTAGCGCAGAGTATGCAAGGCTTTTTTTGTACAGATCAAACCTGAGTTTAAGAAGAAGACAGTTTTTTACATGCTGGCTATGTTAAGTGTTTTACGTTATGTAAACAGTGACCACAAGTAAGGCGGAGCATTGTGCGACAGGATTCTGTGAACAAACTTAACATAGTTAAAGATGACTCTATATCTGAGGGATACAATTTTGAGTTGTTTGTGCTGATCTACAGTCTGTACTGGGTGTTTGTCACAAATCAGATTTAATACTCATTTGTGAAGTGAGTGGAGCCTTTTTGTGGAGACAGAAGAAGACAGCTGATTGCTCTTTGTGTGCTTTCTAAAGTTATTCAGTGTGCTTTCTTAAGTTGTTCTTTATGTGCTTTCTTAAGTTGTTCTTTATGTGCTTTCTTAAGTTGTTGTTTGTGTGCTTTCTTAAGTGTTTGATACTATTAAAATGAAGGGTGCTATTTTGCAGTTTAACAAATTGTCAGGGCTATGATGTCAAGGCCCTGCCTGGCAAGTGATACAGAGATCAGTTTAGCTTTCACTGTGGTGCAGCTCACTGGAAGGACATCCATCTTCTTGCATGTGCTCACAGGAATGATGAAAGGCAGGGAAGCCAATTATCACAAAAAATATTAAATGACATCCATCTTCTTGCATGTGCTCATGGGAATGATGAAAGGCGGGGAAGCCAATTATCATCAAAAATATCAAAGGATATCCATCTTCTTTCATGTGCTCAGGGGAAAGATCAAAGTTATGGAAGCCAATTAGAACTAAAAATATCAAAGAACATCTGTCTCCTTCCATGTGTTCAGGGAAATAGTGAAAGCCATGGAAACAAATTATCATAAAAAATATCTAAGGACATCAATCTTCTTACATGTGCTATGGAAGGTATGGAAGCCAATTATCACCAAAAATATCAATGGATACCTGACTTCTTGTATGTGCTGAAGGGAATGATGAAAGGTATGAAAGCCAGTTATCATGAAAAATGTCAAAGGACATCTGTCTTCTTAATGTGACAATATGTATTTTATGACAGTTTAGTTACAACTATTTTGAATCTTTTATGAATGTGACTATAATGTTTTCTGTTAAGTATGCATCAGTGATGATTAAATATGAGATACGTACAAATGTTAGTTTCATTGTTGCTTCTTACTGTTGAGAGCTGATGTGAGTTATGCAATTTGACAGTCGAATGACCCACAACTGACATGAGGGTTGGTGAATCATAGCCAGCCAAGACCCTGTCCCACCTCCCTGTTGGTACCCCCAGTAACAAGCCTAGTTTGGCTAACACTGCGGGGATCAGCACAGTCCCCATGGTGGTGGAGCCTGTTAAAGAAGTGTTACACACACCAAACTCCCTACAGTTTTTGCTCTACTCGGGAACTGCAAAAAAAAAAAAAAAAAAAAAAAAAAAAAAAAAAAAAAAAAAAAAAAAAAAAAAAAAAAAAAAAAAAAAAAAAAAAAAAAAAAAAAAAAAAAAAACATCAGTCACAGTTCCATGGAATGAATGAATGAATGAATAATCTTTATTTTAAAGGGTAAAGAATTGGGCATGCAGGCCCATCTTACATTCTGCCCTTCATCTTTCATTCTTCCCACACATTCGATTTAATTCAAGTATACAAATTACATTAGGGAAAAAACATATCAAAAGAGTGTACAATTAAACTATTACATTCAAAGTAAAAGAGAAGAAGTAATTAACCGAATAAAATAGCACTCACATACACATAAATGTGCACACACAGACATATACATAATCAAAATACATTGTCAGTACAGATCTTCTAACATATGTCTTTTAACAAACATTGAAATAATTTCTAACAATATCTAACAAGTTACTTTTTGAACTATGTCATTTTAGTATTTGATGGCTGGCGAGTTATGGGTTGAGAGAGTGCTGGTTATTCTTTGGAGGCATATAATTACAAGCAAGTAAATAATGAAACAGGTTTGAGTTAAAGGATGAAGTATTACTAATGGATTTTAAATAGTAGGGGAGGGTGTTCCAGAGCTGTAGTGCAGAGTATGCAAGGCTTTTCTTGTACAGATCAAACCTGAGTTTAAGAAGAAGACAGTTTTTTACACGCTGGCTATGTTAAGTGTTTTACGTTATGTAAACAGTGACCACAAGTAAGGTGGAGCATTGTGCGACAGAATTCTGTGAACAAACTTAACATAGTTAAAGATGACTCTATATCTGAGGGATACAATTTTGAGTTGTTTGTGCTGATCTACAGTCTGTACTGGGTGTTTGTCACAAATCAGATTTAATACTCATTTGTGAAGTGAGTGGAGCCTTTTTGTGGAGACAGAAGAAGACAGCTGATTGCTCTTTGTGTGCTTTCTAAAGTTGTTCTTTGTGTGCTTTCTTAAGTTGTTCTTTATGTGCTTTCTTAAGTTGTTCTTTATGTGCTTTCTTAAGTTGTTCTTTGTGTGCTTTCTTAAGTGTTTGATATTATTAAAATGAAGGGTGCTATTTTGCAGTTTAACAAATTGTCAGGGCTATGATGTCAAGGCCCTGCCTGGCAAGTGATACAGAGATCAGTTTAGCTTTCACCATGGTGGAGCTCACTGGGAGGACATCCATCTTCTTGCATGTGCTCACGGGAATGATGAAAGGCATGGAAGTCAATTATCACCAAATATATCAAAGGACATCTGTGCTAAAGGGAATGATGAAAGGCATGGAGGCCAATTATCACCAAAAATATCAAAGTACATCCATCTTCTTCCATATGCTATGAAAGGCATGGAAGTCAATTATCACCAAATATATCAAAGGACATCTGTGCTAAAGGGAATCATGAAAGGATGGAAAACAGTTATCACAAAAATATCAAAGTACATCCATCTTCTATCATGTGTCAAAGGAAATGATGAAAGGCATGGAAGCTAATTATCACCAGAAATATCAAAGGATATCAATCTTCTTGCATATGCTCAGGGGAATGTTGAAAGGCATGGGAGCCAATTATCACAAAAATATCAAAAGACATCTGTCTTCTTGTATGTGCTCAGGGGAATGTTGAAAGGCATGGATGCCTATTATCACTAAAAATATCAAAGTACATCCATCTTCTTCCATATGCTATGAAAGGCATGGAAGCTAATTATCACCAGAAATATCAAAGGACATCTGTCTTCTTGTATGTGCTCAGGGGATATGAAGAAAGGTATGGGAGCCAATTATCACCAGAAATATCAAAGGACATCTGTGCTAAAGGGAATGATTAAAGGCATGGAAGTCAATTATCACCAAATATATCAAAGGACAACTGTCTTCTTGTATGTGCTCAGAGGAATGATTAAAGGCATGGAAGTCAATTATCACCAAAAATATCAAAGGATATCTGTCTTATTGTATGTGCTCAGGGGAATGTTGAAAGGCATGGAAGCTAATTATCACCAGAAATATCAAAGGACAACTGTCTTCTTGTATGTGCTCAGGGGAATGATGAAAGGCATGGAAGTCAATTATCACCAAAAATATCAAAAGACATCTGTCTTCTTACATGTGCTCAGGGGAATGTTGAAAGGCATGGGAGCCAATTATCAACAAAAATATCTAAGAACATCTGCAATCTTACATGTGCTAAGGTGAATGATGAAAGGCATGGGAGCCAATTATCAACAAAAATATCTAAGAACATCTGCAATCTTACATGTGCTAAAGGGAATGATTAAAGGCATGGAAGCCAGCTATCATCAAAGTTATCAAAGGATATCAATCTTCTTGCATATGCTCAGGGGAATGTTGAAAGGCATGGATGCCTATTATCACTAAAAATATCAAAGGACATCTGTCTTCTTGCATATGCTATGAAAGGCATGGAAGTCAATTGTCACCAAAAATATCAAAGGATATCAATCTTCTTGCATATGCTATGAAAGGCATGGATGCCTATTATCACTAAAAATATCAAAGGACATCTGTTCTCTTACATGTGCTCAGGGGAATGTTGAAAGGCATGGAAGCAAGCTATCATCAAAGTTATCAAAGGATATCTGTCTTATTGTATGTGCTCAGGGGAATGTTGAAAGGCATGGATGCCTATTATCACTAAAAATATCAAAGGACATCTGTTCTCTTACATGTGCTAAAGGGAATGATTAAAGGCATGGAAGTCAATTGTCACCAAAAATATCAAAGGACATCTGTCTTCTTGCATATGCTCAGGGGAATGTTGAAAGGCATGGATGCCTATTATCACTAAAAATATCAAAGGACATCCATCTTCTTGCATGTGCTCACAGGAATGATGAAAGGCAGGGAAGCCAATTATCACCAAAAATATCAAAGGACATCTGTCTTCTTGCATGTGCTCACAGGAATGATGAAAGGCAGGGAAGCCAATTATCACCAAAAATATCAAAGGACATCCATCTTCTTGCATGTGCTCACGGGAATGATGAAAGGCAGGGAAGCCAATTATCACCAAAAATATCAAAGGACATCTGTCTTCTTGCATGTGCTCACAGGAATGATGAAAGGCATGGGAGCCAATTATCACCAAAAATATCAAAGGACATCTGTCTTCTTGTATGTGCTCAGAGGAATGATGAAAGGCATGGAAGCCAATTATCACCAAAAATATCAAAGGACAACTGTCTTCTTGTATGTGCTCAGGGGAATGATGAAAGAAATGGGAGATAAATTATCACAAAAATATCAAAGGAGATCCATCTTCTTCCATGTGCTTTGGGGAATGAGGAAAAGCATGTCTGCCAATTATCACCAAAAATTTCAAAAGACAACTGTCTTCTTGTATGTGCTCAGGTGAATGATGAAAGACATGGAAGCCAATTATCACCAAAAATATCAAAAGACATCTGTCTTCTTGCATATGCTCAGGGGAATGATGAAAGGTATGGAAGACCAATTATCATCAAAAATATCAAAGGACATCTGTCTTCTTACAGGTGCTCAGGGCAATGATGAAAGGCATGGGAGATAAATTATCACCAAAAATATCAAAGGATATCTGTCTTCTTGTATGTGCTCAGAGGAATGATTAAAGGCATAGGAGATAAATTATCACCAAAAATATCACAGGACATCTGTTTCCTTATATGTGCTTAGGGAGATGATGAAAATCATGGAAGTCAATTATCACCAAAAATATCAAAGGACATCTGTCCTTTTACATGTGCTCAGGTGAATGATGAAAGGCATGAAAGCCAGCTATCATCAAAGTTATCGAAGGACATCAATCTTCTTGCATATGCTCAGGGGAATCAAGAAAGGCACGGAAACCAGATATCAAAATAATTTCAATGGACATCCATCTTCTATCATGTGTCAAGGGGAATGATGAAAGTCATGGAAATCAAATATCACCAAAAATATCAAAAGATATCCATCTTCTTGTATATGCTATGAAAAGCATATGAACCAATTATCACCAAAAATATCACAGGACATCTGTTTCCTTATATGTGCTTAGGGAGATGATGAAAATCATGGAAGTCAATTGTCACCAAAAATTTCAAAGGACATCCATCATCTTGGATGTGCTCAGGGGAATATTGAAAGGCATGGATACCAATTATCACAAAATATACCAAAAAAACATCCAACTTCTTGCATATGCTATGAAAGGCATGGAAGCGAATTATCACAAAAAATATAAAAGGACATCCATCTTCTTGCAATGTGCCCAGGGCGATGTTGAAAGGCATGGAAGCCAAATATCACCAAAAATATCAAAGGACATCTGTCATCGTACATATTCTCTGGGGAATGATGAAAGACATGGAAGCCTATTATCACCAAAAATATCAAAGGACATCTGTTCTCTTAAATGTGCTATGTGCTAAAGGGAATGATTAAAAGAATGGAAGCAACCTGTCATCAAAATTATCAAACAACACAATTCTTCTTCCATATGCTATGAAAGGTATGGGAGCCAATTATCACCAAAAATATCAAAGGACAACTGTCTTCTTGTATGTGCTCAGGGACATGAAGAAAGGTATGGGAGCCAATTATAGCCAAAAATATCAAAGGACAACTGTCTTCTTGTATGTGCTCAGGGACATGAAGAAAGGTATGGGAGCCAATTATAGCCAAAAATATCAAAGGACAACTTCCGTCTTGTATGTGCTCAGGGGAAGGATGAAAGATATAGCAGCTAAAAGTATAAAAGGATATCTGTCTTCTTGCATGTGCCAAGGGGAATGTCAAAAGTCATGGAACCCAATTATCATCAACATTTTCAGATGTCTTCATGCATACTCTATGAAAGACATGGAAGCCAATTATCACCAAAATATCAAAGGACAACTTTCTTCTTGTAAATTCTCAGTAGCATGATGAAAGGCATGGGAACCAATTATCACCAAAATATCAAAGGACAACTGTCTTCTTGTAAACTCTCAGTAACATGATGAAAGGCATGGAAACCAATTACCACCAAAAATATCAAAGGGCATCTGTCCTATTGTATGAGCTCAGAGGAATGATGAAAGGCATGGGAGATAAATTATAACCAAAAATGTCAAAGGACATCTGCCCTCTTCAATGTGCAAAGGGGAATGTCAAAAGGCATGGATGCCAATTACAACCAAAAATATCATAGGACATCCATCTTCTTGCATGTGCTCAGGTGAATGATGAAAGGAATGGAAGCCAATTATCACCAAACATATATCTTCTTGCATATGCCATGAAAGGCACGGAACACAATTATCACCAAAAATATCAAAGGACATCTGCCATCATACATGTGCTCACGGGAATGATGAAAGGCGTGGAACCTAATTATCACCAAAAATATCAAATGACATCTGTCTTCTTGCATATGCTCAGGGGAATGATGAAAGGCATTGAAGTTAATTATCACCAAAAAAGATCAAAGGACACTCGTCTTCGAGCATATGTTCAGGGGAGTGATGAAAGGTTCAATCATTCATTCATTTGCATGTTCCTTGCGGAACTATGCCTCCCAAACAGCACTCCTGTAGGCCTCTCGGTTGTGAGCAAGATGGCCTGCTGCTGCTGCGTCCATTTCCAGATCGTCAACAATTTCTTGCAGCCATCTTCGTTTTGGTCTTCCTCTTTTTTCTTTTTCCCATTATATATCCTTCCAATATGGTCTTCTCTAAATTATCATGACGTTTAATGTGTCCAAAATATTTAAGTTTTCTCTCTTTAATCCTCTTTACTATCCAGCCTTCTTCAATATTAAGCTCTTGTAGTATAGATATATTTGTTCTTTTTTGCATCCACGATATTTGGAGAACTCTTCTGTAGTATTTACATTCAAAGGCATTTATGTGTTTCTCAGCTGTTTTGTTAAGTGTCCAGGTCTCACAGGCATATGTTGCGATGGGAAAGATGCATGACCTTAGTAATCTTATTTTTGTAGACTGTCTGCTCCTCTCCACAGATTCTTTATTTGTTTTACTTTCTGAAGATAGACTATCTTCTGGAAATATACCAAGAAACCCAAACAGCAATCATGATGAAAGGTATGGAAGTCAGTTATCACCAAAAATATCAAAGGACAACTGTCTTATTGTATGTACTCAGGGGAATGATGAAAGGCATGGAAGCCAATTATCACCAAAAATATCAAAGGACAACTGTCTTATTGTATGTACTCAGGGGAATGATGAAAGGCATGGAAGCCAATTATCACCAAAAATATCAAAGGGCATCTGTCCTATTGTATGAGCTCAGAGGAATGATGAAAGGCATGGGAGATAAATTATCACCAAAAATATCAAAGGACATCTGTCCTCTTACATGTGCTCAGGGGAATGTTGAAAGGCATGGATGCCAATTACCACCAAAAATATCAAAGGACATCCATCTTCTTGCATGTGCTCAGGTGAATGATGAAAGGAATGGAAGCCAATTATCACCAAACATATCACAGGACATCTGTCTTCTTGCATATGCTATGAAAGGCATGGAACCTAATTATCACCAAAAATATCAAAGGACATCTGTCCTCTTACATGTGCTCAGGGGAATGATGAAAGGCATGGAACCTAATTATCACCAAAAATATCAAATGACATCTGTCTTCTTGCATATGCTCAGGGGAATGATGAAAGGCATTGAAGTTAATTATCACCAAAAATATCAAAGGACATCCATCTTCTTGCATATGCTCAGGGGAATGATGAAAGGTTCAATCATTCATTCATTTGCATGTTCCTTGCGGAACTATGCCTCCCAAACAGCACTCCTGTAGGCCTCTCGGTTGTGAGCAAGATGGCCTGCTGCTGCTGCGTCCATTTCCAGATCGTCAACAATTTCTTGCAGCCATCTTCGTTTTGGTCTTCCTCTTTTTTCTTTTTCCCATTATATATCCTTCCAATATGGTCTTCTCTAAATTATCATGACGTTTAATGTGTCCAAAATATTTAAGTTTTCTCTCTTTAATCCTCTTTACTATCCAGCCTTCTTCAATATTAAGCTCTTGTAGTATAGATATATTTGTTCTTTTTTGCATCCACGATATTTGGAGAACTCTTCTGTAGTATTTACATTCAAAGGCATTTATGTGTTTCTCAGCTGTTTTGTTAAGTGTCCAGGTCTCACAGGCATATGTTGCGATGGGAAAGATGCATGACCTTAGTAATCTTATTTTTGTAGACTGTCTGCTCCTCTCCACAGATTCTTTATTTGTTTTACTTTCTGAAGATAGACTATCTTCTGGAAATATACCAAGAAACCCAAACAGCAATCATGATGAAAGGTATGGAAGTCAGTTATCACCAAAATTATCAAAGGACATCCATCTTCTTGCATTTGCTAAGGGGAATGATGAAAGTCATGGAAGCCAATTATCACCAAAAATATCAAAGGACATCTGTCTTCTTGCATATGCTATGAAAGGCATGGAAGCCAATTATCACCAAAAATATCAAAGGACAACTGTCTTCTTGTATGTTCTCAGGGGAATGATGAAAGGCATGGAAACCAATTATCACCAAAAATATCAAAGGGCATCTGTCCTATTGTATGAGCTCAGAGGAATGATGAAAGGCATGGGAGAAAATTATAACCAAAAATGTCAAAGGACATCTGTCCTCTTGCATGTGCAAAGGGGAATGTCGAAAGGCATGGATGCCAATTACCACCAAAAATATCAAAGGACATCCATCTTCTTGCATGTGCTCAGGTGAATGATGAAAGGCATGGAAGCCAATTATCACCAAAAATATCAAAGGACATCTGTCTTCTTGCATGTGCTATGAAAGGCATGGAAGCCAATTATCACCAAAAATATCAAAGGATATCTGTCTTCTTGCATGTGCTCACGGGAATGATGAAAGGCATGGAACCTAATTATCACCAAAAATATCAAATGACATCTGTCTTCTTGCATATGCTCAGGGGAATGATGAAAGGCATTGAAGTTAATTATCACCAAAAATATCAAAGGACATCCATCTTCTATCATGTGTCAAGGGGAATGATGAAAGGTATGGAAGTCAATTATCACCAAAAATATCAAAGGACATCCATCTTCTTACATGTGCTAAGGGGAATGATGAAAGGCATGGAAACCAATTATCACCAAAAATATCAAAGGACAACTGTCTTCTTGTATGTGCTCAGGGAAATGATGAAAGGCATGGAAGCCAGCTATCATCAAAATTATCAAAGGACATCCATCTTCTTGCATATGCTCAGGGGAATGTTGAAAGGCATGGAAGCCAGCTATCATCAAAGTTATCAAAGGACATCCATCTTCTATCATGTGTCAAGGGGAATGATGAAAGGCATGGAAACCAATTATCACCAAAAATATCAAAGGACATCTGTCTTCTTGCATATGCTCAGGGGAATGTTGAAAGGCATGGAAGCCAATTATCACAAAAATATCAAAGGATATCTGTCTTCTTGCATATGCTCAGGGGAATGTTGAAAGGCATGGAAGCCAGCTATCATCAAAATTATCAAAGGACATCTGTCTTATTGTATGTGCTCAGGGAAATGATGAAAGGCATTGAAGTTAATTATCACCAAAAATATCAAAGGACAACTGTCTTCTTGTATGTGCTCAGGGGAATGATGAAAGGCATGGAAGCCAATTATTACCAAAAATATCAAAGGAGAACTGTCTTATTGTATGAACTCAGGGGAATGATGAAAGGCATTGAAGTTAATTATCACCAAACATATCACAGGACATCTGTCTTATTGTATGTGCTCAGGTGAATGATGAAAGGCATGGAAACCAATTATCACCAAAAATATCAAAGGGCATTTGTCCTATTGTATGAACTCAGAGGAATGATGAAAGGCATGGAAACCAATTATCACCAAAAATATCAAAGGGCATTTGTCCTATTGTATGAACTCAGAGGAATGATGAAAGGCATGGAAACCAATTATCACCAAAAATATCAAAGGGCATTTGTCCTATTGTATGAGCTCAGAGGAATGATGAAAGGCATGGAAACCAATTATCACCAAAAATATCAAAGGGCATCTGTCCTATTGTATGAGCTCAGAGGAATGATGAAAGGCATGGAAGCCAATTATCACCAAAAATATCAAAGGACATCTGTCTTCTTGCATGTGCTCAGGTGAATGATGAAAGGCATGGAACCCAATTATCACCAAAAATATCAAACGACATCTGTCTTCTTGCATATGCTCAGGGGAATGATGAAAGGCATGGAAGCTAATTATCACCAAAAATATCAAAGGACATCTGTCTTCTTGCATATGCTCAGGGGAATGATGAAAGGCATGGAAGCCAATTATCACCAAAATTATCAAAGGACATCCATCTTCTTGCATGTGCTCAAGGGAGTGATGAAAGGCATGGAGGCCAATTATTGTCAAAAATATCAAAGGACATCTTGTCTGTCATCATCAAAACTGTCACCATAACAACCTATGATTAAAACTGTCATCATAAACATCATCATTTTCAGCATGAAAGCAGAACACTCATATCTTGGGGAATCTGAAAAAAGTACAGCCAGTCCGCAGGGTATCAATGTCCTACTTACGTACTACTTGTAGTAACCAACGATGGGTAAAGTCTGTTATATTAAAAATTCAAGTTACAACAATGGGCTGTAATAACAATTAAGCACTACTTTGTGACACACATCAAAACATTGCACATCTACAGCAGTTGGTTGGTTTCTTTCATTTTTTTTTTTTCATAGAAAGGACATTTGACTGATGTCAGATACAAACTGTACCTAAATGTTCCAACTTACATGCATATTCAACTTATGAATAGAGTTATGAACAAAAGTCATTTGTATCTTTGGAACTGCTTGGACTTAAACAAGCATGTAAGAACATGCTGTCACTTTTAAAACTGGTCAATGTTATGCTACATCACTGTGGTTGTGTAGTGGTTAGCACACTAGTCTGCCAATGTTATGCTACATCACTGTGGTTGTGTAGTGGTTAGCACACTAGTCTGTCAATGTTATGCTACATCACTGTGATTGTGTAGTGGTTAGCACACTAGTCTGCCAATGTTATGCTACATCACTGTGGTTGTGTAGTGGTTAGCACACTAGTCTGCCAATGTTATGCTACATCACCATGGTTGTGTAGTGGTTAGCACACTAGTCTGCCAATGTTATGCTACATCATCGTGGTTGTGTAGTGGTTAGCACACTAGTCTGCCAATGTTATGCTACATCACCATGGTTGTGTAGTGGTTAGCACACTAGTCTGCCAATGTTATGCTACATCATCGTGGTTGTGTAGTGGTTAGCACACTAGTCTGCCAATGTTATGCTACATCACTGTGGTTGTGTAGTGGTTAGCACACTAGTCTGCCAATGTTATGCTACATCACTGTGGTTGTGTAGTGGTTAGCACACTAGTCTGCCAATGTTACGCTACATCACTGTGGTTGTGTAGTGGTTAGCACACTAGTCTGCCAATCAGAAGGTCCCTGGTTCAATTTTGCACTTGGGCAGAAGTTTTTAGACTGACCGGCACTGGGGTCAGCCCAGTCTCTGGGGTTTCCCTAGATCAGCAGGGATCAAAGGTGTATTAGCAGGGAGCAAAAAAAAAAAAAAGGCAATGGATTATATGATCCTCAAGAGCAAAACCCCAATGACATCAGCCAGTTCAGACCAATCTCTCTTCTCAGTGTAGAAGGGAGGATATTCTTCTCAGTAATGGCTGGAATGCTCACATCATATCTCCTGGAAAATGGGCACACTGACACATCAGTACAAAAGGGAGGGATTTCAGGTTTCTGTGATGGTCTATTCTGTGTCATTCCCCAACAATGCAACCTTCATGTATACGGGTTTCTCAAACTGGGTTAATTACTGGGAACCTTGCACTGACCCCAAGAGACAAGCTAAAGAAACTAAATATACATTTACTGACACAGTGAATAAACATAACCTTTTTGGGAGGGGGTGAGGGATGGGGAATCACAAATGAATTTCTTGTAATTAGGTTTAGTAAATGATGTGCTTCTAATAACATGGATGGGAGTGAGGATGTGACATAGTCTGAGAAGTCTCCAGCTATTTTTCTTCAGCGTTCAAGGAGTGTTGGTCGTGCTGAATCTGCCGCTCTGTCACCCTGACAAGGTCTGCCATCTTCCCCAAGGTTGAGTGGCAGCCCCGTAAGCTTTTATTTCAGCTCCTCTCCCTCGGGCCAGATCTGTGCTCAGAGGTTAGGGTGGGTTGGATGACTCAAACTATGAATCTGATACCAGCGTCAGTGCTGAAGATGAACTGAAAGAATAAGAAAATGAGGATGATGACTGGCACTAACAATAATAAAGGTAATGCATCAGTTATCCCTTAACTTTTATATTAAAAGATAACACGTTCAGTTTTTTACCTTCAGGTGTGCTAATTAGACTTGAACACCACCAAAATACCAAGGACATAAATGTGAACCCATCTTATATGCAAGCTCATTGTTTCTTGCAAAAACACCTTCAAATGTTCACGGTCATTTTGATGTGAGACCATCTTATAATTGGGCAAATACA
The DNA here is from genome assembly GCA_009760885.1 of Achatina immaculata. Classification (NCBI taxonomy): domain Eukaryota; kingdom Metazoa; phylum Mollusca; class Gastropoda; order Stylommatophora; family Achatinidae; genus Lissachatina; species Lissachatina immaculata. The sequence continues at coordinate 55,080 of CM019705.1, read as the reverse complement.
TTACTCAATGCTTTCTTTCATCTTTCCATATTTCAGTCTGATGTGTCCCATAACTTTCCCATCTTCCGCTGATATGATAAAGTTTTCCCTGAATCTTTTCTCTCTCTCTCTGACTTTACTTTCTCTTTACCTTCATGGCTTAACAAAAAACATCTCGACTCCTTTTGGAAGGATTAAGTGAAATACTATGTCTAAATTCTTACCTTTCCCTGTCTTTTGTAATTCTGCTCTGATACCTTCATCTCTGAGTGTTGCACTGCATTATTTGCTATGTTTGATATGAACTTCTGAGCTGCCAGAGATATCAACCTCCACCTGTGAAGTTCAACAAAAACAAATGCTCATATATAACCTCTACCACATCTATTTGAAGAGGATTTTCATATGAGTGATTCTACCAGTACTGGATCAGAATAATCAACCACAGCCGAAGCTTGTCTCTTGTGATTATATCTTTTGTTACAAATTTGGTCTTCAATAGCTCCCCCAAAAGCACTGAACCTTTACACAAAGTAATTTTCCTAAAGGCTCGGACTACTGCCACTTCTTTCCAGTACTACGGCAAATGGAGAGTAAGAGCAACTGTTTTCTAGAATTTTTGATGCTTTTCCTCCTCTGCCACAGACCTGCATGGTATGTGCAGATTGCTCTTCTTGCAATAAAGAAGCGTGGCGTCAAGTCCATCAAGTCTGGTGTCAAGTCCATCAACTGTGGTGTCAAGTCCATCAACCCTGGTGTCAAGTCCATCAACCCTGGTGTCAAGTCCATCAACTGTGGTGTCAAGTCCATCAACCCTGGTGTCAAGTCCATCAACCCTGGTGTCCAGTCCAGCCACTACCTCGTAAACTTGCTGATTTTCTCTCAACTGTGCTAGTACTTACCTCACACACCAGTAACAGCTACAGCTCTTTGGACATCAGCATGAACTGGAGGCACTTAAAAAAAAGGCAGAAAAAGTGTATGAAAAAGAAAGAGAGAAGAAAGCCCTGGTGTCAAGTCCATCAAGCCTGGTGTCAAGTCCATCAACCCTGGTGTCAAGTCCATCAACCCTGGTGTCAAGTCCAGCCACTACCTCGTAAACTTGCTGATTTTCTCTCAACTGTGCTAGTACTTACCTCACACACCAGTAACAGCTACAGCTCTTTGGACATCAGCATGAACTGGAGGCACTAAAAAAAAAGGCAGAAAAAGTGTATGAAAAAGAAAGAGAGAAGAAAGAAAGGGGTTGACAAAAAAAAAGTGAAAATCCAAAACAAAAAAAGAAAAAGGTTACTGTGAATTAAGGTTAGGTTAAATCAGTTATGCAAAGTTATGTTACCCTAGGTGATGTGAGGTTGTGTGAAAGTTATATTGTTGTGTTATATATCATGTCATGTTATGCTAAATTAGTTTTGTTTTAGATAAGAATGTTTTGGTTTATGTTAGTTTAGGTTGCTATTATATTAGTGTTAAAGTATTAGTGTTAGAGCTGTTAATGCATATGAGTTTAAGTGTCTCTCTTTGTCTGTTTCCAACAACTCGAAGTACCTGGTATGTAGCTATGCTACCATCAGAATAGCTCTTCATGTTACTTGGAAACATTAGCTCTCCCACCACGGCAAGGTAGAGACACATTGGGAGAGAGTTAGTATTGTTAGTAAGCAAGCATGAAACTGAAAGAAAGGTTAGTATTGTTAGCATGCAAGCGAGAAACTGAAAGAAAGGTTAGTATTGTTAGCATGCAAGTGAGAAACTGAAAGAAAGGTTAGTATTGTTAGCATGCAAGCGAGAAACTGAAAGAAAGGTTAGTATTGTTACCATGCAAGTGAGAAACTGAAAGAAAGGTTAGTATTGTTAGCATGAAAGTGAGAAACTGAAAGAAAGGTTAGTATTGTTAGCATGCAAGTGAGAAACTGAAAGAAAGGTTAGTATTGTTAGCATGCAAGTGAGAAACTGAAAGAAAGGTTAGTATTGTTAGCATGCAAGTGAGAAACTGAAAGAAAGGTTAGTATTGTTAGCATGCAAGTGAGAAACTGAAAGAAAATTTAGTATTGTTAGTACACAAGTGTGAAAATGGAAGAAAGGTTAGTATTGTTAGCATGCAAACGAGAAACTGAAAGAAAAGTTAGTATTGTTAGTACACAATTGTGAAAATGAAAGAAAGGTTAGTATTGTTAGCATGCAAGCGAGAAACTGAAAGAAAGGTTAGTATTGTTGGTACACAATTGTGAAAATGAAAGAAAGGTTAGTATTGTTAGTACACAAGCATGAAACTGAAAGAAAAGTTAGTATTGTTAGCATGCAAGTGAGAAACTGAAAGAAAGGTTAGTATTGTTAGAATGCAAGTGAGAAACTGAAAGAAAGGTTAGTATTGTTAGCATGCAAACGAGAAACTGAAAGAAAATTTAGTATTGTTAGTACACAAGTGTGAAAATGGAAGAAAGGTTAGTATTGTTAGCATGCAAATGAGAAACTGAAAGAAAAGTTAGTATTGTTAGTACACAATTGTGAAAATGAAAGAAAGGTTAGTATTGTTAGCATGCAAGCGAGAAACTGAAAGAAAAGTTAGTATTGTTAGTACACAAGCATGAAAATGAAAGAAAGGTTAGTATTGTTAGTACACAAGCATGAAACTGAAAGAAAGGTTAGTATTGTTAGCATGCAAGCGAGAAACTGAAAGAAAAGTTGGTATTGTTAGCATGTAAGCGAGAAACTGAAAGAAAGGTTAGTATTGTTAGCATGCAAGCAAGAAACTGAAATAAAGGTTAGTATTGTTAGTACAAAAGCAAGAAACTGAAAGAAAGGTTAGTATTGTTAGCATGCAAGCAAGAAACTGAAAGAAAGATTAGTATTGTTAGTACACAAGCAAGAAATGAAAGAAAGGTTAGTATTGTTAGTACACAAGCAAGAAATGAAAGAAAGGTTAGTATTGTTAGTACACAAGCAAGAAATAAAAGAAAGGTTAGTATTGTTAGTACACAAGCGAGAAATGAAAGAAAGGTTAGTATTGTTAGTACACAAGCATGAAAATGAAAGAAAGGTTAGTATTGTTAGTACACAACCATGAAAATGAAAGAAAGGTTAGTATTGTTAGTACACAACCATGAAAATGAAAGAAAGGTTAGTATTGTTAGTACACAAGCATGAAATGAAAGAAAGGTTAATATTGTTAGTACACAAGCATGAAAATGAAAGAAAGGTTAGTATTGCTAGCATGCTGTGGTGGCTAGACATGACTCAGAAGAGTGAAGTTTGTCAGCCTGAATTCCACGGTGTTAAGACCTCGAGACCCAATCCACGTCATCAGGTCCACAGACTTAAACCCAATGGCATCAAGTCTGCGAGACTGAAACAAATGGCATCAAGTCTACCATACAATGGTGACATGTCTGTGACACTGAACACAACAGGATCAAGTCCAGAAGATGGAACCAAGAGGTGTCAAGAACACTAAATCAATCTCAAAAACATCAAGTCAGCCAGACAGAAGTCCAGTGCATTAAATCTGTGAGACTGATCCCAATGTTGTCAAGTCCACTAGACTGAGCCCAACTGAGTAAAGTCCATGAGACTGAACCTAATGGCATTAAGTCAGCCAGACTCAACCCTCTGGTGTCAAGTCAGCCAGACTAAATCCAATAGTATTAAGTCTGTGAAACTAAACCCAATGGCGTCAAGTCCGTGAGACTGAAACAAATGGCATCAAGTCTAGCAGACCAAACACAATGGTGACAAGTCTGTGAGACTGAACACAACAGGATCAAGTCCAGAAGATGGAACCAAGAGGTGTCAAGAACACTAAATCAATTCTAGAAATGTCAAGTCAGCTAGACAGAACTCTACTGCATTAAATCTGTGAGATTAATCCCAATGTTGTCAAGTCCGCTAGACCGAGCCTAATGGCGTAAAGTACACAAGACTGAAACCAATGGCATTAAGTCAGCCAGACTCAACCCTCTGGTGTCAAGTGAGACAGACTAAATCCAGTGGTTGTAAGTCTGTGAAACTAAACCCAATGGCAACAAGTCTGTACAAATGGCATCAAGTCTGTGAGACCAAATGCAATGGCGTCAAATTCGAGAGACTGGATCAAGAGATGTAAAGTCCAAGAGAAAGAAATCAGAAATGTCAAGTCCACCAGATTGAACCCACTTGTGTCAAGACAGCTAGAACAAACCCAATCAAATTTTGTCAGTCAAACTTAACTCTCTGGCATCAAGTCAGCCAGACTAAATCCAGTGGTTTTAAGTCTGTGAAACTGAACCCAATGGCGTCAAGTCTGCAAGACTGAAACAAATGGCATCAAGTCTGCTTGACCTAAAACAATGGTACCAAATCTGTGAGACTGAACACAACAGCATCATGTCCAAAAGACAGAATCAGAGGTGTCAAGACCACTAAAATGAATCCCAGAAGCATCAAGTATTCCAGACAGAACTCCACTGCATTAAATCCACGAGACTGATCCCAATGTTGTCAAGTCCGCTAGACCGAGCCTAATGGCGTAAAGTACACAAGACTGAAACCAATGGCATTAAGTCAGCCAGACTCAACCCTCTGGTGTCAAGTGAGACAGACTAAATCCAGTGGTTGTAAGTCTGTGAAACTAAACCCAATGGCATCAAGTCTGTGAGACTGAAACAAATGGCATCAAGTCTGTGAGACCAAATGCAATGGCGTCAAATTCGAGAGACTGGATCAAGAGATGTAAAGTCCAAGAGAAAGAAATCAGAAATGTCAAGTCCACCAGATTGAACCCACTTGTGTCAAGACAGCTAGAACAAACCCAATCAAATTTTGTCAGTCAAACTTAACTCTCTGGCATCAAGTCAGCCAGACTAAATCCAGTGGTTTTAAGTCTGTGAAACTGAACCCAATGGCAACAAGTTGCAAAATCGAAACAAATGGCATCAAGTCTGCTTGACCTAAAACAATGGTACCAAATCTGTGAGACTGAACACAACAGCATCATGTCCAAAAGACAGAATCAGAGGTGTCAAAGACCACTAAAATGAATCCCAGAAGCATCAAGTATTCCAGACAGAACTCCACTGCATTAAATCCACGAGACTGATCCCAATGTTGTCAAGTCCGCTAGACCGAGCCTAATGGCGTAAAGTACACAAGACTGAAACCAATAGCATTAAGTCAGCCAGACTCAACCCTCTGGTGTCAAGTCAGACAGACTAATTCCAGTGGTGTTAAGTCTGTGAAACTGAACCCAATGGCGTCAAGTCATGCAAGTGAGAAACTGAAAGAAAGGTTAGTATTGTTAGCATGCAAGCGAGAAACTGAAAGAAAGGTTAGTATTGTTAGCATGCAAGCGAGAAACTGAAAGAAAGGTTAGTATTGTTAGCATGCAAGCGAGAAACTGAAAGAAAGGTTAGTATTGTTAGCATGCAAGTGAGAAACTGAAAGAAAAGTTAGTACTGTTTGCATGCAAGTGAGAAACTGAAAGAAAAGTTAGTATTGTTAGTACACAAGCATGAAACTGAAAGAAAGGTTAGTATTGTTAGCATGCAAGTGAGAAACTGAAAGAAAAGTTAGTATTGTTAGCATGCAAGTGAGAAACTGAAAGAAAAGTTAGTACTGTTTGCATGCAAGTGAGAAACTGAAAGAAAAGTTAGTATTGTTAGCATGCAAGTGAGAAACTGAAAGAAAAGTTAGTACTGTTTGCATGCAAGTGAGAAACTGAAAGAAAAGTTAGTACTGTTTGCATGCAAGTGAGAAAATGAAAGAAATGTTAGTATTGTTAGCATGCAAGCGAGAAACTGAAAGAAAGGTTAGTATTGTTAGCATGCATGCGAGAAACTGAAAGAAAAGTTAGTATTGTTAGCATGCAAGTGAGAAACTGAAAGAAATGTTAGTACTGTTAGCATGCAAGTGAGAAACTGAAAGAAAGGTTAGTATTGTTAGCATGCAAGCGAGAAACTGAAAGAAAGGTTAGTATTGTTAGCATGCAAGTGAGAAACTGAAAGAAAAGTTAGTATTGTTAGCATGCAAGTGAGAAACTGAAAGAAAAGTTAGTACTGTTTGCATGCAAGTGAGAAACTGAAAGAAAAGTTAGTATTGTTAGCATGCAAGTGAGAAACTGAAAGAAAAGTTAGTACTGTTTGCATGCAAGTGAGAAACTGAAAGAAAGGTTAGTATTGTTAGCATGCAAGTGAGAAACTGAAAGAAAAGTTAGTATTGTTAGCATGCAAGCGAGAAACTGAAAGAAAGGTTAGTATTGTTAGTACACAAGCATGAAACTGAAAGAAAGGTTAGTATTGTTAGCATGCAAGCGAGAAACTGAAAGAAAAGTTAGTATTGTTTGCATGCAAGTGAGAAACTGAAAGAAAGGTTAGTATTGTTAGCATGCAAGTGAGAAACTGAAAGAAAAGTTAGTACTGTTTGCATGCAAGTGAGAAACTGAAAGAAAGGTTAGTATTGTTAGCATGCAAGTGAGAAACTGAAAGAAAAGTTAGTACTGTTTGCATGCAAGTGAGAAACTGAAAGAAAAGTTAGTACTGTTTGCATGCAAGTGAGAAACTGAAAGAAAGGTTAGTATTGTTAGCATGCAAGCGAGAAACTGAAAGAAAAGTTAGTATTGTTAGCATGCAAGTGAGAAACTGAAAGAAAGGTTAGTATTGTTAGCATGCAAGTGAGAAACTGAAAGAAAAGTTAGTACTGTTTGCATGCAAGTGAGAAACTGAAAGAAAAGTTAGTACTGTTTGCATGCAAGTGAGAAACTGAAAGAAAGGTTAGTATTGTTAGCATGCAAGCGAGAAACTGAAAGAAAAGTTAGTACTGTTAGCATGCAAGTGAGAAACTGAAAGAAAAGTTAGTATTGTTAGCATGCAAGTGAGAAACTGAAAGAAAAGTTAGTACTGTTTGCATGCAAGTGAGAAACTGAAAGAAAAGTTAGTACTGTTTGCATGCAAGTGAGAAACTGAAAGAAAGGTTAGTATTGTTAGCATGCAAGTGAGAAACTGAAAGAAAAGTTAGTACTGTTTGCATGCAAGTGAGAAACTGAAAGAAAGGTTAGTATTGTTAGCATGCAAGTGAGAAACTGAAAGAAAAGTTAGTATTGTTAGCATGCAAGTGAGAAACTGAAAGAAAAGTTAGTACTGTTTGCATGCAAGTGAGAAACTGAAAGAAAAGTTAGTATTGTTAGCATGCAAGTGAGAAACTGAAAGAAAAGTTAGTACTGTTTGCATGCAAGTGAGAAACTGAAAGAAAGGTTAGTATTGTTAGCATGCAAGTGAGAAACTGAAAGAAAAGTTAGTACTGTTTGCATGCAAGTGAGAAACTGAAAGAAAGGTTAGTATTGTTAGCATGCAAGTGAGAAACTGAAAGAAAAGTTAGTACTGTTTGCATGCAAGTGAGAAACTGAAAGAAATGGTGCCAAGTCCGAGAGACTGAATCAAGAGGTTAGAAGTCCATGAAAATGAAGTCAGAAATATCAAGTCCACCAGACAGAACTCCACTGCATTAAGTCTGCAAGAAGGAATAAGTAGAAGATTGAAAGAAGCAGCCAGAAGGCTGAAGAAGAATTTTTTTAAAATAGCCAGAAGGCTGAATAAAAATGAAAAAAGCAGCCAGAAGCTGAATAAGAATGAAAAAAGCAGCCAGAAAGCTGAATAAAAATAAAAAAAGCAGCCAGAAGGCTGAATAAAAATGAAAAAAGCAGCCAGAAGGCTGAATAAAAATGAAAAAAGCAGCCAGAAAGCTGAATAAAACTGAAAAAAGCAGCCAGAAAGCTGAATAAAAATGAAAAAAGCAGACAGAAGGCTGAATAAGAATGAAAAAAAAAAAATAGGCAGAAGGCTGAATAAGAATGAAAACAGCAGCCAGAAGGCTGAATAAGAATGAAAACAGCAGCCAGAAGGCTGAAAAAGAATGAGAACAGCAGCCAGAAGCCTGAATACGAATGAAAACAGCAGACAGAAGGCTGAAGGAAGAATAAGAATGAAGCAGACAGAAGGCTGAAGGAAGAAGAATGGAAGAAAGAGCTGGGTGGTTGAAGGAAGAAGTATAAAAGAAGCAGCAGAAGACTAAAAATATAAAAGAAGATTAAAAAAAAGAAAAGAAAACTACAAAAAATGAAAGAAGACTAAAAGAATAAAAGAAGATGACTAAAAAAATAAAAGATGAAGATAAAAAATATAAAAGAAGAAGATTTAAAAAATTAAAAGAGGACTAAAAGAAGACTAATAAAATAAAAGAAAAAACTAAAAGAATAAAAGAATAAGACTACAAAAATAAAAGAAGAAAACTAAAAGAATAAAAGTATAAGACAAAAAAAAAAAAGAAGAAAACTAAAAGAATAAAAAAAAAGACTAAAAGAATAAGACTACAAAAATAAAAGAAGAAAACTAAAAGAATAAAAGTATAAGACAAAAAAAAAAAAAAGAAAACTAAAAGAATAAAAAAAAAAAAGACTAAAAGAATAAGACTACAAAAATAAAAGAAGAAAACTAAAAGAATAAAAGTATAAGACAAAAAAAAAAAAGAAAACTAAAAGAATAAGACTAAAAAAATAAAAGAAGACTAAAAAAATAAAAGAAAAAACTAAAAGAATAAAAGTATAAGACAAAAAAAAAAAAGAAGAAAACTAAAAGAATAAAAAAAAAAAGACTAAAAGAATAAGACTACAAAAATAAAAGAAGCAGCCAGAAGGCTGAAGAAGAATTTTTTTAAAATAGCCAGAAGGCTGAATAAAAATGAAAAAAGCAGCCAGAAGGCTGAATAAAAATGAAAAAAGCAGCCAGAAAGCTGAATAAAAATAAAAAAAGCAGCCAGAAGGCTGAATAAAAATGAAAAAAGCAGCCAGAAGGCTGAATAAAAATGAAAAAAGCAGCCAGAAAGCTGAATAAAACTGAAAAAAGCAGCCAGAAAGCTGAATAAAAATGAAAAAAGCAGACAGAAGGCTGAATAAGAATGAAAAAAAAAAAATAGGCAGAAGGCTGAATAAGAATGAGAACAGCAGCCAGAAGGCTGAATAAGAATGAAAACAGCAGACAGAAGGCTGAAGGAAGAATAAGAATGAAGCAGACAGAAGGCTGAAGGAAAAGAATGGAAGAAAGGGCTGGGTGGTTGAAGGAAGAAGTATAAAAGAAGCAGCAGAAGACTAAAAGTATAAAAGAAGATTAAAAAAAAGAAAACTACAAAAAATGAAAGAAGACTAAAAGAATAAAAGAAGATGACTAAAAATATAAAAGATGAAGATAAAAAATATAAAAGAATAAGATTTAAAAAATTAAAAGAGGACTAAAAGAAGACTAATAAAATAAAAGAAAAAACTAAAAGAATAAAAGAATAAGACTACAAAAATAAAAGAAGAAAACTAAAAGAATAAAAGTATAAGACAAAAAAAAAAAGAAGAAAACTAAAAGAATAAAAAAAAAAAGACTAAAAGAATAAGACTACAAAAATAAAAGAAGAAAACTAAAAGAATAAAAGAATAAGACTAAAAAAATAAAAGAATAAAAGAAAACTAAAAGAATAAAAAAAAAAAGACTAAAAGAATAAGACTACAAAAATAAAAGAAGAAAACTAAAAGAATAAAAGTATAAGACAAAAAAAAAAAAAGAAGAAAACTAAAAGAATAAAAAAAAAAAGAATAAAAGAATAAGACTACAAAAATAAAAGAAGAAAACTAAAGGAATAAAAGAAAACTAAAAGAATAAAAGAATAAGACTAAAAAAATAAAAGAATACTAAATTAAGACTTCAAGAAGGCTGAAGGAAAAGAATGAAAGAAGCATTCGGAAGGCTAATGAAGTAGACGGATGAAAAAAGAAGCAGGAAAGCTGAAAGATGAGGGATATTGAAAATAGCAGCACGAAGGCCTTGGATGAGAATGAAGGAAGAAGGAAAAAGATGAATTAAAGAAGCAGCCAGAAAGCTGAAGGAAGAAGAAGAACAAAAGAAGAAGAATGAAAAATGACAAAAGAAGACTGAAGAAGAATGAAAAAAGACAACAGAAGACTGAAGAAGAATGAAAAAAGACAACAGAAGACTGAAGAAGAATGAAAAAAGACAACAGAAGACTGAAGAAGAATGAAAAAAGACAACAGAAGACTGAAGAAGAATGAAAAAAGACAACAGAAGACTGAAGAAGAATGAAAAAAGACAACAGAAGACTGAAGAAGAATGAAAAAAGACAACAGAAGACTGAAGAAGAATGAAAAAAGACAACAGAAGACTGAAGAAGAATGAAAAAAGACAACAGAAGACTGAAGAAGAATGAAAAAAGACAACAGAAGACTGAAGAAGAATGAAAAAAGACAACAGAAGACTGAAGAAGAATGAAAGAAGCAGCCGGAAGGCTGAAGAAAAGAAGAAGACATAGGATGAGTGAATCAGCTGGAAGGCTGAAGAAAAGAAGAAGACATAGGAGGAGAGGATGAGTGAATCAGCCAGAAGGCTGAATAAAAATGAAAAAAGCAGCCAGAAGGCTGAAGAAAAGAAGAATGAAGGAAACAGAAACATCAAGTCAGCCAGACAGATCTCCACCGCATTAAATCCGCAAGACTGATCACAGCGTTGTCAAGTCAGCTAGACCGAGTCCAATCGTGTAAAGTCCATGAGACTGAACCCAATGGCATTAAGTCAGCCAGACTCAACCCTCTGGCATCAAGTCAGCCAGACTCAACCCAATGTTTAAGTCCATGAGACAGACCCCAATGGCATCAAGTCCGCGAGACTGAAACAAATGGCATCAAGTCTACCAGACCAAACACAATGGTGACAAGTCTGTGAGACTGAACACAGCAGGATCAAGTCCAGAAGATGGAACCAAGAGGTGTCAAGAACACTAAATCAATCTCAGAAACATCAAGTCAGCCACACAGAAGTCCAGTGCATTAAATCTGTGAGACTGATCCAAATGTTGTCAAGTCTGCAGGATTGAGCTCAATGGTGAAAAGTGCACGAGACCTTACCCAGTGGCATTCAGATGGCCAGATTCAACCCTCTGGTGTCAAATTGGCCTAACCAAATGCAATGGTATAACGTCTGTGAGACTAAACCCAATGGCGTCAAGTTAGCGAGACTGAAACAAATGGCATCAAGTCAGCCAGACTCAACCCTCTGGTGTCAAGTCCACAAGATCAAATGCAAAGAAAATAAGAAGGATGAGAGTGAAAGAAGCAGCCAGAAGGCTGAAGAAAAGAAGAAGACAACAGGAGGAGAGGAGTGAGTGAATCAGCCGGAAGGCTGAAGAAAAGAAGACATAGGAGGAGGAGTGAGTGAATCAGCCGGAAGGCTGAAGAAAAGAAGAAGACATAGGAGGAGGAGTGAGTGAATCAGCCAGAAGGCTGAAGAAAAGAAGACATAGGAGGAGGAGTGAGTGAATCAGCCAGAAGGCTGAAGAAGAAAGAAGAAGACATAGGAGGAAGGAGTGAGTGAATCAGCCGGAAGGCTGAAGAAAAGAAGAAGGCATAGGATGAGTGAATCAGCCAGAAGGCTGAATAAAAATGAAAAAAGCAGCCAGAAGGCTGAATAAGAATGAAAAAAGACAACAGAAGACTGAAGAAGAATGAAAAAAGACAACAGAAGACTGAAGAAGAATGAAAAAAGACAACAGAAGACTGAAGAAGAATGAAAAAAGACAACAGAAGACTGAAGAAGAATGAAAAAAGACAACAGAAGACTGAAGAAGAATGAAAAAAGCAGCCAGAAGGCTGAAGAAAAGAAGACATAGGATGAGTGAATCAGCCAGAAGGCTGAAGAAAAGAAGAAGACATAGGATGAGTGAATCAGCCGGAAGCTGAAGAAAAGAAGAAGACATACGAGTGAGTGAATCAGCCAGAAGGCTGAAGAAAAGAAGAAGACAACAGGAGGAGAGGAGTGAGTAAATCAGCCGGAAGGCTGAAGAAGAAGAAGACATACGAGTGAGTGAATCAACCGGAAGGCTGAAGAAGAAGAAGACATACGAGTGAGTGAATCAACCGGAAGGCTGAAGAAAAGAAGACATAGGATGAGTGAATCAGCCAGAAGGCTGAATAAAAATGAAAAAAGCAGCCAGAAGGCTGAAGAAGAAGAAGACATAGAGGAGCGAGTGAATCAGCCAGAAGGCTGAAGAAGAAGAAGACATACGAGTGAGTGAATCAGCCAGAAGGCTGAAGAAGAAGAAGACATAGAGGAGCGAGTGAATCAGCCAGAAGGCTGAAGAAAAGAAGACATAGGAGTGAGTGAATCAGCCAGAAGGCTGAAGAAAAGAAGAAGACATACGAGTGAGTGAATCAGCCGGAGGCTGAAGAAAAGAAGAAGACATACGAGTGAGTGAATCAGCTGGAAGGCTGAAGAAGAAGAAGACATACGAGTGAGTGAATCAGCCAGAAGGCTGAATAAGAATGAAAAAAGACAACAGAAGACTGAATCAAGAAGGAGCAAGTCCACGCAACAGACTCCAGAAACGTCAAGTAGACAGAACTCCAGGATGCTAAGTTCACGAGACTGATCCTATTGTTGTCAAGTCTGCTAGACTGAGCCCAACTGAGTAAAGTCCATGAGACTGAACCTAATGGCATTAAGTCAGCCAGACTCAACCCTCTGGTGTCAAATTGGCCTAACCAAACACAATGGTGACAAGTCTGTGAGACTGATCCAAATGTTGTCAAGTCTGCTAGACTGAGCCCAACTGAGTAAAGTCCATGAGACTGAAACAAATGGCATCAAGTCAGCCAGACTCAACCCTCTGGTGTCAAGTCAGCCAGACTCAACCCTCTGGCATCAAGTCAGCCACACAGAAGTCCAGTGCATTAAATCTGTGAGACTGAACACAACAGGATCAAGTCCAGAAGATGGAACCAAGAGGTGTCAAGAACACTAAATCAATCTCAGAAACATCAAGTCAGCCACACAGAAGTCCAGTGCATTAAATCTGTGAGACTGAACACAGCAGGATCAAGTCCAGAAGATGGAACCAAGAGGTGTCAAGAACACTAAATCAATCTCAGAAACATCAAGTCAGCCACACAGAAGTCCAGTGCATTAAATCTGTGAGACTGAACACAGCAGGATCAAGTCCAGAAGATGGAACCAAGAGGTGTCAAGAACACTAAATCAATCTCAGAAACATCAAGTCAGCCACACAGAAGTCCAGTGCATTAAATCTGTGAGACTGAACACAGCAGGATCAAGTCCAGAAGATGGAACCAAGAGGTGTCAAGAACACTAAATCAATCTCAGAAACATCAAGTCAGCCACACAGAAGTCCAGTGCATTAAATCTGTGAGACTGAACACAGCAGGATCAAGTCCAGAAGATGGAACCAAGAGGTGTCAAGAACACTAAATCAATCTCAGAAACATCAAGTCAGCCACACAGAAGTCCAGTGCATTAAATCTGTGAGACTGATCCAAATGTTGTCAAGTCTGCTAGACTGAGCCCAACTGAGTAAAGTCCATGAGACTGAACCCAATGGCATCAAGTCAGCCAGACTCAACCCTCTGGCATCAAGTCAGCCAGACTCAACCCTCTGGCATCAAGTCAGCCAGACTCAACCCTCTGGTGTCAAGTCAGCCAGACTAAATCCAGTGGTTTTAAGTCTGTGAAACTAAACCCAATGGCGTCAAGTTAGCGAGACTGAAACAAATGGCATCAAGTCTACCAGACCAAACACAATGATGACAAGTCTGTGAGACTGAACACAGCAGGATCAAGTCCAGAAGATGGAACCAAGAGGTGTCAAGAACACTAAATCAATCTCAGAAACATCAAGTCAGCCACACAGAAGTCCAGTGCATTAAATCTGTGAGACTGATCCAAATGTTGTCAAGTCTGCTAGACTGAGCCCAACTGAGTAAAGTCCATGAGACTGAACCTAATGGCATTAAGTCAGCCAGACTCAACCCTCTGGTGTCAAGTCAGCCAGACTAAATCCAGTGGTTTTAAGTCTGTGAAACTAAACCCAATGGCGTCAAGTTAGCGAGACTGAAACAAATGGCATCAAGTCAGCCAGACTCAACCCTCTGGTGTCAAGTCAGCCAGACTCAACCCTCTGGCATCAAGTCAGCCACACAGAAGTCCAGTGCATTAAATCTGTGAGACTGAACACAGCAGGATCAAGTCCAGAAGATGGAACCAAGAGGTGTCAAGAACACTAAATCAATCTCAGAAACATCAAGTCAGCCACACAGAAGTCCAGTGCATTAAATCTGTGAGACTGAACACAGCAGGATCAAGTCCAGAAGATGGAACCAAGAGGTGTCAAGAACACTAAATCAATTTCAGAAACATCAAGTCAGCCAGACTCAACCCTCTGGCATCAAGTCAGCCACACAGAAGTCCAGTGCATTAAATCTGTGAGACTGAACACAGCAGGATCAAGTCCAGAAGATGGAACCAAGAGGTGTCAAGAACACTAAATCAATCTCAGAAACATCAAGTCAGCCAGACTCAACCCTCTGGCATCAAGTCAGCCACACAGAAGTCCAGTGCATTAAATCTGTGAGACTGAACACAGCAGGATCAAGTCCAGAAGATGGAACCAAGAGGTGTCAAGAACACTAAATCAATCTCAGAAACATCAAGTCAGCCACACAGAAGTCCAGTGCATTAAATCTGTGAGACTGAACACAGCAGGATCAAGAAAAGAAGACATAGGATGAGTGAATCAGCCAGAAGGCTGAAGAAAAGAAGACATAGGAGTGAGTGAATCAGCCAGAAGGCTGAAGAAAAGAAGACATAGGATGAGTGAATCAGCGGAAGGCTGAAGAAAAGAAGACATAGGATGAGTGAATCAGCCAGAAGGCTGAAGAAAAGAAGAAGACATAGGAGTGAGTGAATCAGCCAGAAGGCTGAAGAAAAGAAGAAGACATAGGATGAGTGAATCAGCCGGAAGCTGAAGAAAAGAGAAGACATAGGATGAGTGAATCAGCCAGAAGGCTGAAGAAAAGAAGACATAGGAGGATAGGAGTGAGTGAATCAGCGGAAGGCTGAAGAAAAGAAGACATAGGATGAGTGAATCAGCGGAAGGCTGAAGAAAAGAAGACATAGGATGAGTGAATCAGCTGGAAGGCTGAAGAAAAGAAGAAGACATAGGAGGAGAGGAGCGAGTGAATCAGCCAGAAGGCTGAAGAAAAGAAGACATAGGATGAGTGAATCAGCCGGAAGGCTGGAGCAAAGAAGAAGACATAGGAGTGAGTGAATCAGCCAGAAGGCTGAAGAAAAGAAGAAGACGTAGGAGTGAGTGAATCAGCCAGAAGGCTGAAGAAAAGAAGACATAGGATGAGTGAATCAGCCAGAAGGCTGAAGAAAAGAAGAAGACATAGGATGAGTGAATCAGCGGAAGGCTGAAGAAAAGAAAGACATAGGAGTGAGTGAATCAGCCAGAAGGCTGAAGAAAAGAAGACATAGGATGAGTGAATCAGCCAGAAGGCTGAATAAGAATGAAAAAAGACAACAGAAGACTGAAGAAGAATGAAAAAAGACAACAGAAGACTGAAGAAGAATGAAAAAAAGACAACAGAAGACTGAAGAAGAATGAAAAAAAGACAACAGAAGACTGAAGAAGAATGAAAAAAGACAACAGAAGACTGAAGAAGAATGAAAAAAGACAACAGAAGACTGAAGAAGAATGAAAAAAGCAGCCAGAAGGCTGAAGAAAAGAAGAAGACATAGGAGTGAGTGAATCAGCCGGAAGGCTGAAGAAAAGAAGAAGACATAGGAGTGAGTGAATCAGCCGGAAGGCTGAAGAAAAGAAGAAGACATAGGAGTGAGTGAATCAGCCGGAAGGCTGAAGAAAAGAAGAAGACATAGGAGGAGAGGAGTGAGTGAATCAGCCGGAAGGCTGAAGAAAAGAAGAAGACATAGGAGGAGAGGAGTGAGTGAATCAGCCGGAAGGCTGAAGAAAAGAAGAAGACATAGGAGGAGAGGAGTGAGTGAATCAGCCGGAAGGCTGAAGAAAAGAAGAAGACATAGGAGTGAGTGAATCAGCCGGAAGGCTGAAGAAAAGAAGAAGACATAGGAGGAGAGGAGTGAGTGAATCAGCCGGAAGGCTGAAGAAAAGAAGAAGACATAGGAGTGAGTGAATCAGCCGGAAGGCTGAAGAAAAGAAGAAGACATAGGAGTGAGTGAATCAGCCGGAAGGCTGAAGAAAAGAAGAAGACATAGGAGTGAGTGAATCAGCCGGAAGGCTGAAGAAAAGAAGAAGACATAGGAGGAGAGGAGTGAGTGAATCAGCCAGAAGGCTGAAGAAAAGAAGAAGAAATAGGAGGAGAGGAGTGAGTGAATCAGCTGGAAGGCTGAAGAAAAGAAGAAGACATAGGAGTGAGTGAATCAGCCGGAAGGCTGAAGAAAAGAAGAAGACATAGGAGGAGAGGAGTGAGTGAATCAGCCAGAAGGCTGAAGAAAAGAAGACATAGGTGAGTGAATCAGCCGGAAGGCTGAAAAAAGAAGAAGACATAGGATGAGTGAATCAGCCGGAAGCTGAAGAAAAGAAGAGACATAGGAGGAGAGTGAGTGAATCAGCCGGAAGCTGAAGAAAAGAAGACATAGGATGAGTGAATCAGCGGAAGGCTGAAGAAAAGAAGAAGACATAGGATGAGTGAATCAGCCAGAAGGCTGAAGAAAAGAAGAAGAAGACATAGGAGAGTGAATCAGCCAGAAGGCTGAATAAAAATGAAAAAAGCAGCCAGAAGGCTGAATAAGAATGAAAAAAGACAACAGAAGACTGAAGAAGAATGAAAAAAGACAACAGAAGACTGAAGAAGAATGAAAAAAGACAACAGAAGACTGAAGAAGAATGAAAAAAGACAACAGAAGACTGAAGAAGAATGAAAAAAAGACAACAGAAGACTGAAGAAGAAGAAGACATAGGATGAGTGAATCAGCCAGAAGGCTGAAGAAAAGAGAAGACATAGGATGAGTGAATCAGCCAGAAGGCTGAAGAAAAGAAGAATGAAGGAAACAGAAACATCAAGTCAGCCAGACAGATCTCCACCGCATTAAATCCGCAAGACTGATCACAGTGTTGTCAAGTCAGCTAGACCGAGTCCAATCGTGTAAAGTCCATGAGACTGAACCTAATGGCATTAAGTCAGCCAGACTCAACCCTCTGGCATCAAGTCAGCCAGACTCAACCCTCTGGCATCAAGTCAGCCAGACTCAACCCTCTGGCATCAAGTCAGCCAGACTCAACCCAATGGTTTAAGTCCATGAGACTGAACCTAATGGCATTAAGTCAGCCAGACTCAACCCTCTGGCATCAAGTCAGCCAGACTCAACCCTGTGGTGTCAAGTCAGCCAGACTAAATCCAGTGGTTTTAAGTCTGTGAAACTAAACCCAATGGCGTCAAGTTAGCGAGACTGAAACAAATGGCATCAAGTCAGCCAGACTCAACCCTCTGGTGTCAAGTCAGCCAGACTCAACCCTCTGGTGTCAAGTCAGCCAGACTCAACCCAATGGTTTAAGTCCATGAGACTGAACCTAATGGCATTAAGTCAGCCAGACTCAACCCTCTGGTGTCAAGTCAGCCAGACCAAACCCAATGGTGTTAAGTACCCCAGATTGAACCCAGTAGCATCAAGTCCATTAGACTGAAACAAATGGCATCAAGTCAGCCAGACTCAACCCTCTGGTGTCAAGTCAGCCAGACCAAACCCAATGGTGTTAAGTACCCCAGATTGAACCCAGTAGCATCAAGTCCATTAGACTGAAACAAATGGCATCAAGTCAGCCAGACTAAATCCAGTGGTTTTAAGTCTGTGAAACTAAACCCAATGGCGTCAAGTTAGCGAGACTGAAACAAATGGCATCAAGTCAGCCAGACTCAACCCTCTGGCATCAAGTCAGCCAGACTAAATCCAGTGGTTTTAAGTCTGTGAAACTAAACCCAATGGCGTCAAGTTAGCGAGACTGAAACAAATGGCATCAAGTCAGCCAGACTCAACCCTCTGGCATCAAGTCAGCCAGACTAAATCCAGTGGTTTTAAGTCTGTGAAACTAAACCCAATGGCGTCAAGTTAGCGAGACTGAAACAAATGGCATCAAGTCAGCCAGACTAAATCCAGTGGTTTTAAGTCTGTGAAACTAAACCCAATGGCGTCAAGTTAGCGAGACTGAAACAAATGGCATCAAGTCAGCCAGACTAAATCCAGTGGTTTTAAGTCTGTGAAACTAAACCCAATGGCGTCAAGTTAGCGAGACTGAAACAAATGGCATCAAGTCAGCAAGACTGTACACAATGTCGCCAAGTCCAGCAGACTGAAACAAGAGGCGTCAAGATCATGAGATAGAAAGCAGAAACGTCATGCCCACCAAACTCAACTCCACAGTGCTAAGTCTCTAGCTCTGACTACTATCTACACTTCTGATATGATTCTTCTCTCAACAGACACAGTGCTGTCTCTAGCTCTGACTACTACCTACACTTCTGATATGATTCTTCTCTCAACAGACACAGTGCTGTCTCTAGCTCTGACTACTACCTACACTTCTGATATGATTCTTCTCTCAACAGACACAGTGCTAAGTCTCTAGCTCTGACTACTATCTACACTTCTGATATGATTCTTCTCTCAACAGACACAGTGCTAAGTCTCTAGCTCTGACTACTATCTACACTTCTGATATGATTCTTCTCTCAACAGACACAGTGCTAAGTCTCTAGCTCTGACTACTATCTACACTTCTGATATGATTCTTCTCTCAACAGACACAGTGCTAAGTCTCTAGCTCTGACTACTACCTACACTTCTGATATGATTCTTCTCTCAACAGACACAGTGCTGTCTCTAGCTCTGACTACTACCTACACTTCTGATATGATTCTTCTCTCAACAGACACAGTGCTGTCTCTAGCTCTGACTACTATCTACACTTCTGATATGATTCTTCTCTCAACAGACACAGTGCTAAGTCTCTAGCTCTGACTACTACCTACACTTCTGATATGATTCTTCTCTCAACAGACACAGTGAGTGAATCAGCCGGAAGGCTGAAGAAAAGAAAAGACATAGGAGGAGAGGATGAGTGAATCAGCCGGAAGGCTGAAGAAAAGAAGAAGACATAGGAGTGAGTGAATCAGCCGGAAGGCTGAAGAAAAGAAGAAGACATAGGAGGAGAGGAGTGAGTGAATCAGCCGGAAGCTGAAGAAAAGAGAAGACATAGGAGGAGAGAGTGAGTGAATCAGCCGGAAGGCTGAAGAAAAGAAGAAGACATAGGATGAGTGAATCAGCCAGAAGGCTGAAGAAAAGAAGAAGACTAGGAGTGAGTGAATCAGCCGGAAGGCTGAAGAAAAGAAGAAGACATAGGAGGAGAGGAGTGAGTGAATCAGCCGAAGGCTGAAGAAAAGAATAAGACATAGGAGGAGGAGTGAGTGAATCAGCCGGAAGGCTGAAGAAAAGAAGAAGACATAGGAGTGAGTGAATCAGCCAGAAGGCTGAAGAAAAGAAGAAGACATAGGAGTGAGTGAATCAGCCGGAAGGCTGAAGAAAAGAAGAAGACATAGGAGGAGAGGAGTGAGTGAATCAGCCGGAAGGCTGAAGAAAAGAAGAAGACATAGGAGGAGAGGAGTGAGTGAATCAGCCGGAAGGCTGAAGAAAAGAAGAAGACAACAGGAGGAGAGGAGTGAGTGAATCAGCCGGAAGGCTGAAGAAAAGAAGAAGACAATAGGAGTGAGTGAATCAGCCGGAAGGCTGAAGAAAAGAAGAAGACATAGGAGGAGAGGAGTGAGTGAATCAGCCGGAAGGCTGAAGAAAAGAAGAAGACATAGGAGTGAGTGAATCAGCCGGAAGGCTGAAGAAAAGAAGAAGACATAGGAGTGAGTGAATCAGCCGGAAGGCTGAAGAAAAGAAGAAGACATAGGAGGAGAGGAGTGAGTGAATCAGCCGGAAGGCTGAAGAAAAGAAGAAGACATAGGAGGAGAGGAGTGAGTGAATCAGCCGGAAGGCTGAAGAAAAGAAGAAGACATAGGAGTGAGTGAATCAGCCGGAAGGCTGAAGAAAAGAAAAGACATAGGAGGAGAGGAGTGAGTGAATCAGACGGAAGGCTGAAGAAAAAGAAGACATAGGAGTGAGTGAATCAGCCGAAGGCTGAAGAAAAGAAGAAGACATAGGAGGAGAGGATGAGTGAATCAGCCAGAAGGCTGAAGAAAAGAAGAAGACATAGGAGGAGTGGAGTGAGTGAATCAGCCGGAAGGCTGAAGAAAAGAAGAAGACATAGGAGTGAGTGAATCAGCCGGAAGGCTGAAGAAAAGAGAAGACATAGGAGGAGAGGAGTGAGTGAATCAGACGGAAGGCTGAAGAAAAGAGAAGACATAGGAGGAGAGGAGTGAGTGAATCAGCCAGAAGGCTGAAGAAAAAGAAGACATAGGAGGAGAGGAGTGAGTGAATCAGCTGGAAGGCTGAAGAAAAGAAGAAGACATAGGATGAGTGAATCAGCCGGAAGGCTGAAGAAAAGAAGACATAGGAGGAGAGGAGTGAGTGAATCAGCCGAAGGCTGAAGAAAAGAAAGACATAGGAGGAGAGGAGTGAGTGAATCAGCCGGAAGGCTGAAGAAAAGAAAAGACATAGGAGTGAGTGAATCAGCCGGAAGGCTGAAGAAAAGAAGAAGACATAGGAGGAGAGGAGTGAGTGAATCAGCCGGAAGGCTGAAGAAAAGAAGAAGACATAGGAAGAGGAGTGAGTGAATCAGCCGGAAGGCTGAAGAAAAGAAGAAGACATAGGAGAGAGGAGTGAGTGAATCAGCCGGAAGGCTGAAGAAAAGAAAAGACATAGGAGGAGGAGTGAGTGATCAGCCGGAAGGCTGAAGAAAAGAAGAAGACATAGGAGTGAGTGAATCAGCCGAAGGCTGAAGAAAAGAAGAAGACATAGGAGGAGAGGAGTGAGTGAATCAGCGGAAGGCTGAAGAAAAGAAAGACATAGGAGAGGAGTGAGTGAATCAGCGGAAGGCTGAAGAAAAGAAGAAGACATAGGAGTGAGTGAATCAGCTGGAAGGCTGAAGAAAAGAAGAGACATAGGAGGAGAGGAGTGAGTGAATCAGCCGGAAGGCTGAAGAAAAGAAGAAGACATAGGAGGAGAGGAGTGAGTGAATCAGCCGGAAGGCTGAAGAAAAGAAGAAGACACAGGAGGAGAGGAGCGAGTGAATCAGCCGGAAGGCTGAAGAAAAGAAGAAGACATAGGAGGAGGAGTGAGTGAATCAGCCGGAAGGCTGAGAAAAGAAGAAGACATAGGAGGAGGAGTGAGTGAATCAGCCGGAAGGCTGAAGAAAAGAAGAAGAATAGGAGTGAGTGAATCAGCCGGAAGGCTGAAGAAAAGAAGAAGACATAGGAGGAGAGGATGAGTGAATCAGCCGGAAGGCTGAAGAAAAGAAGAAGACTAGGAGGAGAGGAGTGAGTGAATCAGCGGAAGGCTGAAGAAAAGAAGAAGACATAGGAGGAGAGGAGTGAGTGAATCAGCCGGAAGGCTGAAGAAAAGAAGAGGAGTGAGTGAATCAGCCGGAAGGCTGAAGAAAAGAAGAAGACATAGGAGGAGAGAGTGAGTGAATCAGCCGGAAGGCTGAAGAAAAGAAGAAGACATAGGAGTGAGTGAATCAGCCGGAAGGCTGAAGAAAAAGAAGACATAGGAGGAGAGTGAGTGAATCAGCCGGAAGGCTGAAGAAAAGAAGAAGACATAGGAGGAGAGGAGTGAGTGAATCAGCCGGAAGGCTGAAAAAAGAAGAAGACATAGGAGTGAGTGAATCACCGGAAGGCTGAAGAAAAGAAGAAGACATAGGAGTGAGTGAATCAGCCGAAGGCTGAAGAAAAGAGAAGACATAGGAGTGAGTGAATCAGCTGGAAGGCTGAAGAAAAGAAAGACATAGGAGGAGAGAGTGAGTGAATCAGCCAGAAGGCTGAAGAAAAGAAAGACATAGGAGTGAGTGAATCAGCCAGAAGGCTGAAGAAAAGAAGAAGACATAGAGGAGCGAGTGAATCAGCCGGAAGGCTGAAGAAAAGAAGACATAGGAGTGAGTGAATCAGCCGGAAGGCTGAAGAAAAGAGAAGACATAGGAGGAGAGGAGTGAGTGAATCAGCCAGAAGGCTGAAGAAAAGAAGAAACATAGGAGGAGAGGAGCGAGTGAATCAGCCGGAAGCTGAAGAAAAGAAGACATAGGAGGAGAGAGTGAGTGAATCAGCCGGAAGGCTGAAGAAAAGAAGACATAGGAGTGAGTGAATCAGCCGGAAGGCTGAAGAAAAGAAGA
>CM019705.1:13652-32831 GCA_009760885.1 Achatina immaculata | reverse complement strand
TAAAATGACATACTTATCTGGTGAAAGTGACAATAAAGAAAAATGCTTTGGTCACATGTCTATATTAAAAGTAACACACACAGATTCTTATCTCTGTTTTCTTAGCCTTCCGGCTGATTCACTCATCCTCTCCTCTATGTCTTCTTCTTTTCTTCAGCCTTCGGCTGATTCACTCATCCTCTCCTCTATGTCTTCTTTTTCTTCAGCCTTCGGCTGATTCACTCACTCCTCTCCTCCTATGTCTTCTTCTTTTCTTCAGCCTTCCGGCTGATTCACTCATCCTCTCCTCTATGTCTTCTTTTCTTCAGCCTTCCGGCTGATTCATCACTCCTATGTCTTCTCTTTTCTTCAGCCTTCCGGTGATTCACTCACCTCTCCTCCTATGTCTTCTTCTTTTCTTCAGCCTTCCGGCTGATTCACTCACTCCTCTCCTCCTACGTCTTCTTCTTTTCTTCAGCCTTCCGGCTGATCACTCACTCCTCTCCTCCTATGTCTTCTTCTTTTCTTCAGCCTTCCGGCTGATTCACTCACTCCTCTCCTCCTATGTTCTTCTTTTCTTCAGCCTTCCGGCTGATCACTCACTCCTCTCTCTATGTCTTCTTCTTTTCTTCAGCTTCGGCTGATTCACTCATCCTCTCCTCTATGTCTTCTTCTTTTCTTCAGCCTTCCGCTGATTCACTCACCTCTCCTCCTATGTCTTTTCTTTTCTTCAGCCTTCCGGATGATTCACTCACTCCTATGTCTTCTTCTTTTCTCAGCCTTCCGGCTGATTCACTCACTCCTCTCCTATGTCTTTTCTTTTCTTCAGCCTCCGGCTGATTCACACTCCTCTCCTCCTGTTGTCTTCTTCTTTTCTTCAGCCTTCCGGCTGATTCACTCATCCTATGTCTTCTTCTTTTCTTCAGCCTTCCGGCTGATTCACTCACTCCTCTCCTATGTCTTCTTTTTCTTCAGCCTTCCGGCTGATTCACTCACTCCTCTCCTCCTATGTCTTCTTCTTTTCTTCAGCCTTCCGGCTGATTCACTCATCCTCTCCTCCTATGTCTTTTCTTTTCTTCAGCCTTCCGGCTGATTCACTCACTCCTATGTCTCTTCTTTTCTTCAGCCTTCGGCTGATTCACTCATCCTCTCCTCTATGTCTTCTTCTTTTCTTCAGCCTTCCGGCTGATTCACTCACTCCTCCTCCTATGTCTTCTTCTTTTCTCAGCCTTCGGCTGATTCACTCACTCCTCTCTCCTATGTCTTCTTCTTTTTTCAGCCTTCGGCTGATTCACTCACTCTCTCCTCCTATGTCTTCTTCTTTTCTTCAGCCTTCCGGCTGATTCACTCACTCCTCCTCCTATGTCTCTTCTTTTCTTCAGCCTTCCGGCTGATTCATCACTCCTCTCCTCCTATGTCTTCTCTTTTCTTCAGCCTTCCGGCTGATTCACTCATCCTATGTCTTCTTTTCTTCAGCCTTCGGCTGATTCACTCATCCTCTCTCCTATGTCTTCTTCTTTTCTTCAGCCTTCCGGCTGATTCACTCACTCCTCCTCCTATGTCTTCTTCTTTTCTTCAGCCTTCCGGCTGATTCACTCCTCCTATGTCTTCTTCTTTTCTTCAGCCTTCCGGCTGATTCACTCCTCTCCTATGTCTTCTTCTTTTCTCAGCCTTCCGGCTGATTCACTCACTCTCCTCCTATCTTCTTCTTTTCTTCAGCCTTCCGGCTGATTCACTCACTCCTCTCCTCCTATGTCTTCTTCTTTTCTTCAGCCTTCCGGTGATTCACTCACTCCTCCTATGTCTTTCTTTTCTTCAGCCTTCCGGCTGATTCACTCACTCTCTCTCCTATGTCTTCTTCTTTTCTTCAGCTTCCGGCTGATTCACTCATCCTCTCCTCCTATGTCTTCTTCTTTTCTTCAGCCTTCCGGCTGATTCCTCACTCCTCTCCTCCTATGTCTTCTTCTTTTCTTCAGCCTTCCGGCTGATTCACTCATCTCTCCTCCTATGTCTTCTTTTCTTCAGCCTTCCGGCTGATTCACTCACTCCTCTCCTCCTATGTCTTCTCTTTTCTTCAGCCTCCGGCTGATTCCTCACTCCTATGTCTTCTTTTCTTCAGCCTTCGGCTGATTCACTCACTCCTATGTCTTCTTCTTTTCTCAGCCTTCGGCTGATTCACTCATCTCTCCTCCTATGTCTTCTTCTTTTCTTCAGCCTTCCGGCTGATTCACTCACTCTCTCCTCCTATGTCTTCTTCTTTCTTCAGCCTTCCGGCTGATTCACACTCCTCTCCTCTATGTCTTCTTCTTTTCTTCAGCCTTCCGGTGATTCACTCACTCCTCTCCTCCTATGTTCTTCTTTTCTTCAGCCTTCCGGCTGATTCACTCGCTCCTCTCCTCCTATGTCTTCTTCTTTTCTTCAGCCTTCCGGCTGATTCCTCACTCCTCTCCTATGTCTTCTTCTTTTCTTCAGCCTTCCGGCTGATTCACTCACTCTCCTCCTATTCTTCTTTTTCAGCCTTCCGGCGATTCACTCACTCTCTCCTCTATGTCTTCTTTTCTTCAGCCTTCGGCTGATTCACTCACTCCTATGTCTTTCTTTTCTTCAGCCTTCGGCTGATTCACTCACTCCTCTCCTCCTATGTCTTCTTCTTTCTTCAGCCTTCGGCTGATTCACTCACTCTCTCCTCCTATGTCTTTTCTTTTCTTCAGCCTTCCGGCTGATTCACTCACTCTCCTCCTATGTCTTCTTCTTTTCTTCAGCCTTCGGCTGATTCACTCACTCCTCTCCTCCTATGTCTTCTTTTCTTCAGCCTTCGGCTGATTCACTCACTCCTCTCTCCTATGTCTTCTTCTTTTCTTCAGCCTTCCGGCTGATTCATCACTCCTCTCCTCCTATGTCTTCTTCTTTTCTTCAGCTTCCGGCTGATTCACTCACTCCTCCTATGTCTTCTTCTTTTCTCAGCCTTCCGGCTGATTCACTCCTCTCCTCCTATGTTCTTCTTTTCTTCAGCCTTCGGCTGATTCACTCACTCCTATGTCTTCTTCTTTTCTTCAGCCTTCGGCTGATTCACTCACTCCTATCCTCCTATGTCTTCTTCTTTTCTTCAGCCTTCCGGCTGATTCACTCACTCTCTCCTCCTATGTCTTCTTCTTTTCTTCAGCCTTCCGGCTGATTCACTCACTCCTATGTCTTCTTCTTTTCTTCAGCCTTCCGGCTGATTCACTCACTCCTCTCCTCCTATGTCTTCTTCTTTTCTTCAGCCTTCCGGCTGATTCACTCACTCCTCTCCTCCTATGTCTTCTTCTTTTCTTCAGCCTTCCGGCTGATTCACTCACTCCTCTCCTCCTATGTCTTCTTTTCTTCAGCCTTCCGGCTGATTCACTCACTCCTATGTCTCTTCTTTTCTTCAGCCTTCCGGCTGATCACTCACTCCTCCTCCTCCTATGTCTTCTTCTTTTCTTCAGCCTTCCGGCTGATTCACTCACTCCTCTCCTCCTATGTCTTCTTCTTTTCTTCAGCCTTCTGGCTGATTCACTCACTCCTATGTCTTCTTCTTTTCTTCAGCCTTCCGGCTGATTCACTCACTCCTATGTCTTCTTCTTTTCTTCAGCCTTCCGGCTGATTCACTCACTCCTATGTCTTCTTCTTTTCTTCAGCCTTCCGGCTGATTCACTCACTCCTGTTCTCCTATGTCTTCTTCTTTTCTTCAGCCTTCCGGTGATTCACTCACTCCTCTCCTCCTATGTCTCTTCTTTTCTTCAGCCTTCCGGCTGATTCACTCACTCCTATGTCTTCTTCTTTTCTTCAGCCTTCCGGCTGATTCACTCACTCTCTCCTCCTATGTCTTTTCTTTTCTTCAGCCTTCCGGCTGATCACTCACTCCTATGTCTTCTTCTTTTCTTCAGCCTTCCGGCTGATTCACTCACTCCTCTCTCCTATGTCTTCTTTTCTTCAGCCTTCCGGCTGATTCACTCCTCCTCCTATGTCTTCTTTTCTTCAGCCTTCCGGCTGATTCACTCACTCCTTCCTCCTATGTCTTCTTCTTTTCTTCAGCCTTCCGGCTGATTCACTCACTCCTCTCTCCTATGTCTTCTTCTTTTCTTCAGCCTTCCGGCTGATTCACTCCTCCTCCTATGTTCTTCTTTTCTTCAGCTTCCGGCTGATTCACTCACTCCTCTCCTCTATGTCTTCTTCTTTTCTTCAGCCTTCCGGCTGATTCACTCACTCCTCCTCCTATGTCTTCTTCTTTTCTTCAGCCTTCCGGCTGATTCACTCACTCTCTCTCCTATGTCTTTTCTTTTCTTCAGCTTCCGGCTGATTCACTCACTCTCCTCCTATGTCTTCTTCTTTTCTTCAGCCTTCCGGCTGATTCACTCACTCCTCTCCTCCTAGTCTTCTTCTTTTCTTCAGCCTTCCGGCTGATTCATCACTCCTCTCCTCTATGTCTTCTTCTTTTCTTCAGCCTTCCGGCTGATTCACTCACTCCTCTCCTCCTATGTCTTCTTCTTTTCTTCAGCCTTCCGGCTGATTCACTCGCTCCTCTCCTCCTATGTCTTCTTCTTTTCTTCAGCCTTCCGGCTGATTCACTCACTCTCCTCCTATGTCTTCTTCTTTTCTTCAGCCTTCCGGCTGATTCACTCACTCCTCTCTCCTATGTCTTCTTCTTCTTCAGCCTTCCGGCTGATTCACTCATCCTATGTCTTCTCTTTTCTTCAGCCTTCCGGCTGATTCACTCACTCCTATGTCTTCTTCTTTTCTTCAGCCTTCCGGCTGATTCACTCACTCTCTCCTCCTATGTCTTCTTCTTTTCTTCAGCCTTCCGGCTGATTCACTCATCCTCTCCTCCTATGTCTTCTTCTTTTCTTCAGCCTTCCGGCTGATTCACTCACTCCTCTCTCCTATGTCTTCTTCTTTTCTTCAGCCTTCCGGCTGATTCACTCACTCCTCTCCTCCTATGTCTTTTCTTTTCTTCAGCCTTCCGGCTGATTCACTCACTCCTCCTATGTCTTCTTCTTTTCTTCAGCCTCCGGCTGATTCACTCACTCCTCTCCTCTATGTCTTCTTCTTTTCTTCAGCCTTCCGGCTGATTCATCACTCCTCTCCTCTATGTCTTCTTCTTTTCTTCAGCTTCCGGCTGATTCACTCACTCTCTCTCCTATGTCTTCTTTTCTTCAGCCTTCCGGCTGATTCACTCACTCCTCTCCTGTTGTCTTCTTCTTCAGCCTTCCGGCTGATCACTCACTCCTCCTCCTATGTCTTCTTCTTCTTCAGCCTTCCGGCTGATTCACTCACTCTCTCCTATGTCTTCTCTTTTCTTCAGCCTTCCGGCTGATTCATCACTCCTCTCCTATGTCTTCTTCTTTTCTTCAGCCTTCCGGCTGATTCACTCACTCCTCCTCCTATGTCTCTTCTTTTCTTCAGCCTTCCGGCTGATTCACTCACTCCTTCCTCCTATGTCTTCTTCTTTTCTTCAGCCTTCCGGCTGATTCACTCACTCCTCTCTCCTGTTGTCTTCTTCTTTTCTTCAGCCTTCGGCTGATTCACTCACTCTCCTCCTATGTCTTCTTTTCTTCAGCCTTCGGCTGATTCACTCACTCCTCTCCTCCTATGTCTTCTTCTTTTCTTCAGCCTTCCGGCTGATTCACTCACTCTCCTCCTATGTCTTCTCTTTTCTTCAGCCTTCCGGCTGATTCATCACTCCTCTCCTCCTATGTCTTCTTTTCTTCAGCCTTCCGGCTGATTCACTCACTCCTCTCCTCCTATGTCTTCTCTTTTCTTCAGCCTTCCGGCTGATTCACTCACTCCTCTCTCCTATGTCTTCTTCTTTTCTTCAGCCTTCCGGCTGATTCACTCACTCCTTCCTCCTATGTCTTCTTCTTTTCTTCAGCCTTCCGGCTGATTCACTCACTCCTCTCCTCCTATGTCTTCTTCTTTTCTTCAGCCTTCGGCTGATTCACTCACTCCTATGTCTTCTTCTTTTCTTCAGCCTTCCGGCTGATTCACTCACTCCTCCTCCTATGTCTTCTTCTTTTTTCAGCCTTCCGGCTGATTCACTCACTCCTCTCCTCCTATGTCTTCTTCTTTTCTCAGCCTTCCGGCTGATTCTTCAGCCTTCGGCTGATTCACTCACTCTCTCCTCCTATGTCTTCTTCTTTTCTTCAGCCTTCCGGCTGATTCACTCACTCCTCTCCTCCTATGTCTTTCTTTTCTTCAGCCTTCGGCTGATTCACTCACTCTCTCCTCCTATGTCTTCTTCTTTTCTTCAGCCTTCGGCTGATTCACTCACTCCTCTCCTCCTATGTCTTTTCTTTTCTTCAGCTTCCGGCTGATTCACTCCTCTCCTCCTATGTTCTTCTTTTCTTCAGCCTTCCGGCTGATTCACTCATCCTCTCCTCCTATGTCTTCTCTTTTCTTCAGCCTTCCGGCTGATTCACTCATCCTCTCCTCCTATGTCTTCTTCTTTTCTTCAGCCTTCCGGCTGATTCACTCACTCCTCTCCTCTATGTCTTCTTCTTTTCTTCAGCCTTCCGGCTGATCACTCACTCCTCTCCTCCTATGTCTTCTTCTTTCTTCAGCCTTCCGGCTGATTCACTCATCCTCTCCTCCTATGTCTTCTTCTTTTCTTCAGCCTTCCGGCTGATTCACTCACTCCTCTCCTCTATGTCTTCTTCTTTTCTTCAGCCTTCCGCTGATTCACTCACTCCTATGTCTTCTTCTTTTCTTCAGCCTTCCGGCTGATTCATCACTCCTCTCCTATGTCTTCTTCTTTTCTTCAGCCTCCGGCTGATTCACTCACTCCTATGTCTTTTCTTTTCTTCAGCCTTCCGGCTGATTCACTCACTCCTCCTCCTATGTCTCTTCTTTTCTTCAGCCTTCCGGCTGATTCACTCACTCCTCTCCTCCTATGTCTTCTTCTTTCTTCAGCCTTCGGCTGATTCACTCACTCCTCTCCTCCTATGTCTTCTTCTTTTCTTCAGCCTTCCGGCTGATTCACTCACTCCTCTCTCCTATGTCTTCTTCTTTTCTTCAGCCTTCCGGCTGATTCACTCATCCTCTCCTCCTATGTCTTCTTCTTTTCTTCAGCCTTCCGGCTGATTCACTCACTCCTCTCCTCCTATGTCTTCTTCTTTCTTCAGCCTTCCGGCTGATTCACTCACTCCTCTCCTATGTCTTCTTCTTTTCTTCAGCCTTCCGGCTGATTCACTCACTCCTCTCCTCCTATGTCTTTCTTTTCTTCAGCCTTCCGGCTGATTCACTCACTCTCTCCTCCTATGTCTTCTTCTTTTCTTCAGCCTTCCGGCTGATTCACTCACTCTCTCCTCCTATGTCTTCTTCTTTTCTTCAGCCTCCGGCTGATTCACTCATCCTCTCCTCCTATGTCTCTTCTTTTCTTCAGCTTCCGGCTGATTCACTCACTCCTCTCCTCCTATGTCTTCTTCTTTTCTTCAGCCTTCCGGCTGATTCACTCACTCCTCTCTCCTATGTCTTCTTTTCTTCAGCCTTCCGGCTGATTCACTCACTCTCTCCTCCTATGTCTTCTTCTTTTCTTCAGCCTTCGGCTGATTCACTCACTCCTCTCCTATGTCTTCTCTTTTCTTCAGCCTTCCGGCTGATTCACTCACTCTCTCCTCCTATGTCTTCTTTTCTTCAGCCTTCCGGCTGATTCACTCACTCTCTCCTCCTATGTCTTTTCTTTTCTTCAGCCTTCCGGCTGATTCACTCACTCCTATGTCTTCTTCTTTTCTTCAGCCTTCCGGCTGATTCACTCACTCCTCTCCTCCTATGTCTTCTTCTTTTCTTCAGCCTTCCGGCTGATTCACTCACTCCTCTCCTCCTATGTCTTCTTCTTTTCTTCAGCCTTCCGGCTGATTCACTCACTCCTATGTCTTCTTTTCTTCAGCCTTCCGGCTGATTCACTCACTCCTCTCCTCCTATGTCTTCTTCTTTTCTTCAGCCTTCCGGCTGATTCACTCACTCCTCTCCTCCTATGTCTTCTTCTTTTCTTCAGCCTTCCGGCTGATTCACTCACTCCTCTCCTCCTATGTCTTCTTCTTTTCTTCAGCCTTCTGGCTGATTCACTCACTCCTCTCTCCTATGTCTTCTTCTTTTCTTCAGCCTTCCGGCTGATTCACTCACCTCTCCTCCTATGTCTTTTCTTTTCTTCAGCCTTCCGGCTGATTCACTCATCCTATGTCTTCTCTTTTCTTCAGCCTTCCGGCTGATTCACTCATCCTCTCCTCCTATGTCTTCTTCTTCTTCAGCCTTCCGGCTGATTCACTCATCCTCTCCTCCTATGTCTTCTTTTCTTCAGCCTTCCGGCTGATTCACTCACTCTCCTCCTATGTCTTCTTTTCTTCAGCCTTCCGGCTGATTCACTCACTCCTCCTCCTATGTCTTCTTCTTTTCTTCAGCTTCCGGCTGATTCATCACTCCTCTCCTCCTATGTCTTCTTCTTTTCTTCAGCCTTCCGGCTGATTCACTCACTCCTATGTCTTCTTCTTTTCTTCAGCCTTCCGGCTGATTCACTCACTCCTCTCCTCCTATGTCTTCTTCTTTTCTTCAGCCTTCCGGCTGATTCACTCACTCTCTCCTCCTATGTTCTTCTTTTCTTCAGCCTTCCGGCTGATTCATCACTCCTCTCCTATGTCTTCTTCTTTTCTTCAGCCTTCCGGCTGATTCCTCACTCCTCTCCTCCTAGTCTTCTTCTTTTCTTCAGCCTTCGGCTGATTCACTCATCCTATGTCTTCTCTTTTCTTCAGCCTTCCGGCTGATTCACTCACTCTCTCCTATGTCTTTTCTTTTCTTCAGCCTTCCGGCTGATTCACTCCTCTCTCCTATGTCTTCTTCTTTTCTTCAGCCTTCCGGCTGATTCACTCACTCTCTCCTCCTATGTCTCTTCTTTTCTTCAGCCTTCCGGCTGATTCACTCACTCCTCCTATGTCTTTCTTTTCTTCAGCCTTCCGGCTGATTCACTCATCCTCTCCTCCTATGTCTTCTTCTTTTCTTCAGCCTTCCGGCTGATTCACTCACTCTCCTCCTATGTCTTCTCTTTTCTTCAGCCTCCGGCTGATTCACTCACTCCTCCTCCTATGTCTTCTTTTCTTCAGCCTTCCGGCTGATCACTCACTCCTCTCCTCCTATGTCTTCTTCTTCTTCAGCCTTCCGGCTGATTCACTCACTCCTCTCCTCCTATGTCTTTCTTTTCTTCAGCCTTCCGGCTGATTCACTCACTCCTCTCCTCTATGTCTTCTTCTTTTCTTCAGCTTCCGGCTGATTCCTCACTCCTCTCCTCTATGTCTTCTTTTCTTCAGCCTTCGGCTGATTCACTCACTCCTCTCCTCTATGTCTTCTTCTTTTCTTCAGCTTCCGGCTGATTCACTCACTCCTCTCCTCCTATGTCTTCTTCTTTTCTTCAGCCTTCCGGCTGATTCACTCACTCCTCTCCTCCTATGTCTTCTTCTTTTCTTCAGCCTTCCGGCTGATTCACTCACTCCTCTCCTCCTATGTCTTCTTTTCTTCAGCCTTCCGGCTGATCACTCACTCCTCTCCTCCTATGTTCTTCTTTTCTTCAGCCTCCGGCTGATTCACTCACTCCTCCTCCTATGTCTCTTCTTTTCTTCAGCCTTCCGGCTGATTCACTCACTCCTCTCCTCCTATGTCTTCTTCTTTTCTTCAGCCTTCGGCTGATTCACTCACTCCTCTCCTCCTATGTCTTTTCTTTTCTTCAGCCTTCCGGCTGATTCACTCACTCCTCTCCTCCTATGTCTTCTTCTTTTCTTCAGCCTTCCGGCTGATTCACTCACTCCTCTCCTATGTCTTCTCTTTTCTTCAGCCTTCCGGCTGATTCACTCATCCTCTCTCCTATGTCTTCTTCTTTTCTTCAGCCTTCGGCTGATTCACTCACTCCTCTCCTCTATGTCTTCTTCTTTTCTTCAGCCTTCCGGCTGATTCACTCACTCCTCTCCTCCTATGTCTTCTCTTTTCTTCAGCCTTCCGGCTGATTCACTCACTCCTCTCCTCCTATGTCTTCTTCTTCAGCCTTCCGGCTGATTCATCACTCCTCTCCTCTATGTCTTCTTCTTTTCTCAGCCTTCCGGCTGATTCACTCACTCCTCTCCTCCTATGTCTTCTTCTTTTCTCAGCCTTCCGGCTGATTCACTCACTCCTTCCTCCTATGTCTTCTTCTTTTCTTCAGCCTTCGGCTGATTCACTCATCCTCTCTCCTATGTCTTTCTTTTCTTCAGCCTTCCGGCTGATTCACTCACTCCTCCTCCTATGTCTTCTTCTTTTCTTCAGCCTTCCGGCTGATTCACTCATCCTCTCTCCTATGTCTTCTTCTTTTTCAGCCTTCCGGCTGATTCACTCACTCCTCTCCTCTATGTCTTCTTCTTTTCTTCAGCCTTCCGGCTGATTCACTCATCCTCTCCTCCTATGTCTTCTTCTTTTCTTCAGCCTTCCGGCTGATCACTCACTCCTCTCTCCTATGTCTTCTTCTTTTCTTCAGCCTTCGGCTGATTCACTCACTCTATGTCTTCTTCTTTTCTTCAGCCTCCGGCTGATTCACTCACTCCTCTCCTCTATGTCTTCTTCTTTTCTTCAGCCTTCGGCTGATTCACTCACTCCTCTCTCCTATGTCTTCTTCTTCTTCAGCCTTCGGCTGATTCACTCATCCTCTCCTCCTATGTCTTCTTCTTTTCTTCAGCCTTCCGGCTGATTCACTCACTCCTCTCTCCTATGTCTTCTTTTCTTCAGCCTTCCGGCTGATTCACTCACTCCTCTCCTCCTATGTCTTCTTCTTTTCTTCAGCCTTCCGGCTGATCACTCACTCCTCTCCTCCTATGTCTTCTTCTTTTCTTCAGCCTTCCGGCTGATTCCTCACTCCTCTCCTATGTCTTCTTCTTTTCTCAGCCTTCCGGCTGATTCACTCACTCCTCTCCTCCTATGTCTTCTTCTTTTCTTCAGCCTTCCGGCTGATTCACTCACTCCTCCTATGTCTTCTTCTTTTCTTCAGCCTTCCGGCTGATTCACTCACTCCTCTCCTATGTCTTCTTCTTTTCTTCAGCCTTCCGGCTGATTCACTCACTCTCCTATGTCTTCTTCTTTTCTTCAGCCTTCCGGCTGATTCACTCCTCTCCTCTATGTCTTCTTCTTTTCTTCAGCTTCCGGCTGATTCACTCCTCTCCTATGTCTTCTTCTTTTCTTCAGCCTTCCGGCTGATTCATCACTCCTCTCCTCTATGTCTTCTTCTTTTCTTCAGCCTTCCGGCTGATTCCTCACTCCTCTCCTCCTATGTCTTTTCTTTTCTTCAGCCTTCCGGCTGATTCACTCACTCTCTCCTCCTATGTCTTCTTCTTTTCTTCAGCCTTCCGGCTGATTCACTCACTCCTCCTATGTCTTCTTCTTTTTCTTCAGCCTTCCGGCTGATTCACTCATCCTCTCCTCCTATGTCTTCTTTTCTTCAGCCTTCGGCTGATTCACTCACTCCTCTCCTCCTATGTCTTCTTCTTTTCTTCAGCCTTCCGGCTGATTCACTCACTCCTCTCCTCCTATGTCTTCTTCTTTTCTTCAGCCTTCGGCTGATTCACTCACTCCTCTCCTCCTATGTCTTCTTCTTTTCTTCAGCCTTCCGGCTGATTCACTCACTCCTCTCCTCCTATGTCTTCTTCTTTTCTTCAGCCTTCCGGCTGATTCACTCACTCTCTCCTCCTATGTCTTCTTTTCTTCAGCCTTCCGGCTGATTCACTCACTCCTCTCCTCCTATGTCTTCTTTTCTTCAGCCTTCCGGCTGATTCACTCACTCCTCTCCTCCTATGTCTTCTTCTTTTCTTCAGCCTTCCGGCTGATTCACTCACTCCTCCTATGTCTTCTTCTTCTTCAGCCTTCGGCTGATTCACTCACTCCTCTCCTCCTATGTCTTTTCTTTTCTTCAGCCTTCCGGCTGATTCACTCACTCCTCCTCCTATGTCTTCTTCTTTTCTTCAGCCTTCCGGCTGATTCACTCACTCTTCTTCTTTTCTTCAGCCTTCTGGCTGATTCACTCACTCCTCTCCTCCTAGTCTTCTTCTTTTCTTCAGCCTTCGGCTGATTCACTCACTCCTCTCCTCCTATGTCTTCTTCTTTTCTTCAGCTTCCGGCTGATTCATCACTCCTCTCCTCCTATGTCTTCTCTTTTCTTCAGCCTTCCGGCTGATTCACTCACTCCTCTCCTCCTATGTCTTCTTCTTTTCTTCAGCCTTCGGCTGATTCACTCACTCCTTCCTCCTATGTCTCTTCTTTTCTTCAGCCTTCCGGCTGATTCACTCACTCCTCTCCTCCTATGTCTTCTTTTCTTCAGCCTTCCGGCTGATTCACTCACTCCTCTCCTCCTATGTCTTCTTTTTCTTCAGCCTTCCGGCTGATTCACTCATCCTCTCCTCCTATGTCTTCTTCTTTTCTTCAGCCTTCGGCTGATTCACTCACTCCTCTCCTCCTAGTCTTCTTCTTTTTTCAGCCTTCCGGCTGATTCACTCACTCCTCCTCCTATGTCTTCTTTTCTTCAGCCTTCGGCTGATTCACTCACTCCTCTCCTGTTGTCTTCTTCTTTTCTTCAGCCTTCCGGCTGATCACTCACTCCTCCTCCTATGTCTCTTCTTTTCTTCAGCCTTCCGGCTGATTCA
This sequence comes from Achatina immaculata, assembly GCA_009760885.1. NCBI lineage: Eukaryota > Metazoa > Mollusca > Gastropoda > Stylommatophora > Achatinidae > Lissachatina > Lissachatina immaculata. The sequence continues at coordinate 20,193 of CM019705.1, read as the reverse complement.
CTCACTCCTCTCCTCTATGTCTTCTTCTTTTCTTCAGCCTTCGGCTGATTCACTCACTCCTCTCTCCTATGTCTTCTTCTTTTCTTCAGCCTTCCGGCTGATTCATCACTCCTCTCCTCCTATGTCTTCTTCTTTTCTCAGCCTTCCGGCTGATTCACTCATCCTCTCCTCCTATGTCTTCTCTTTTCTTCAGCCTTCCGGCTGATTCACTCATCCTCTCCTCCTATGTCTCTTCTTTTCTTCAGCTTCCGGCTGATTCACTCACTCCTCTCCTCCTATGTCTTTTCTTTTCTTCAGCCTTCCGGCTGATTCACTCACTCTCTCCTCCTATGTTCTTCTTTTCTTCAGCCTTCCGGCTGATTCACTCACTCCTCTCCTCCTATGTCTTCTTTTCTTCAGCCTTCCGGCTGATTCACTCACTCCTCTCCTCCTATGTCTTCTTTTCTTCAGCCTTCCGGCTGATTCACTCACTCCTTCCTCCTATGTCTTCTTCTTTTCTTCAGCCTTCGGCTGATTCACTCACTCCTCTCCTCCTATGTCTTTCTTTTCTTCAGCCTTCCGGCTGATTCACTCACTCCTCTCCTCCTATGTTCTTCTTTTCTTCAGCCTTCGGCTGATTCACTCACTCCTCTCCTCTATGTCTTCTTCTTTTCTTCAGCCTTCCGGCTGATTCACTCACTCCTCTCCTCCTATGTTCTTCTTTTCTTCAGCCTTCCGGCTGATTCATCACTCCTCTCCTATGTCTTCTTCTTTTCTTCAGCCTTCCGGCTGATTCCTCACTCCTCTCCTATGTCTTCTTCTTTTCTTCAGCCTTCCGGCTGATTCACTCATCCTCTCCTCCTATGTCTTCTTCTTTTCTTCAGCCTTCCGGCTGATTCACTCACTCCTCTCCTATGTCTTCTTCTTTCTTCAGCCTGTGGGTCTGGTCTGGCGGGCTTGGCACCTGTGGGTCGGGTCTGTCTGGCGGGCTTGGCACCTGTGGGTCTGGTCTGGCGGGATTGGCACCTGTGGGTCTGGTCTGGCGGGCTTGGCACCTCTGGTCTGGTCTGGCGGCTTGGCACCTCTGGGTCTGGTCTGACGGGCTTGGCACCTCTGGGTCTCGTCTGGCGGGCTTGGCACCTCTGGGTCTGGTCTGACGGGCTTGGCACCTCTGGGTCTCGTCTGTCTGGCTTGACACCTCTGGGTCTGGTCTGTCTGGCTTGGCACCTGTGGGTCTGATCTAGCAGACGTGGCACCTGTGGGTCTTGTCTGGCGGGCTTGGCACCTCTGGGTCTCGTCTGTCTGGCTTGACACCTCTGGGTCTGGTCTGTCTGGCTTGACACCTCTGGGTCTCGTCTGTCTGGCTTGGCACCTGTGGGTCTGATCTAGCAGACGTGGCACCTGTGGGTCTGATCTAGCAGACGTGGCACCTGTGGGTCTGATCTAGCAGACGTGGCACCTGTGGGTCTGATCTAGCAGACGTGGCACCTGTGGGTCTGGTCTGTCTGGCTTGGCACCTGTGGGTCTTGTCTGGCGGGCTTGACACCTCTGGGTCTGGTCTGACGGGCTTGGCACCTCTGGGTCTCGTCTGTCTGGCTTGGCACCTGTGGGTCTTGTCTGGCGGGCTTGGCACCTCTGGGTCTGGTCTGACGGGCTTGGCACCTCTGGGTCTCGTCTGTCTGGCTTGGCACCTGTGGGTCTGATCTAGCAGACGTGGCACCTGTGGGTCTGATCTAGCAGACGTGGCACCTGTGGGTCGGGTCTGTCTGGCTTGGCACCTGTGGGTCTTGTCTGGCGGGCTTGGCACCTCTGGGTCTGGTCTGACGGGCTTGGCACCTCTGGGTCTCGTCTGTCTGGCTTGGCACCTCTGGGTCTCGTCTGTCTGGCTTGGCACCTCTGGGTCTCGTCTGTCTGGCTTGGCACCTGTGGGTCTGGTCTGTCTGGCTTGACACCTCTGGGTCTGGTCTGACGGGCTTGGCACCTCTGGGTCTCGTCTGTCTGGCTTGGCACCTGTGGGTCTGGTCTGTCTGGCTTGGCACCTCTGGGTCTGGTCTGGCGGGCTTGGCACCTCTGGGTCTCGTCTGTCTGGCTTGGCACCTGTGGGTCTGGTCTGTCTGGCTTGGCACCTCTGGGTCTGGTCTGTCGGGCTTGGCACCTCTGGGTCTCGTCTGTCTGGCTTGGCACCTGTGGGTCTTGTCTGGCGGGCTTGGCACCTCTGGGTCTGGTCTGACGGGCTTGGCACCTCTGGGTCTGGTCTGGCGGGCTTGGCACCTGTGGGTCTGGTCTGTCTGGCTTGACACCTCTGGGTCTGGTCTGACGGGCTTGGCACCTCTGGGTCTCGTCTGTCTGGCTTGGCACCTGTGGGTCTTGTCTGGCGGGCTTGGCACCTCTGGGTCTGGTCTGACGGGCTTGGCACCTCTGGGTCTCGTCTGTCTGGCTTGGCACCTGTGGGTCTGGTCTGTCTGGCTTGACACCTCTGGGTCTGGTCTGACGGGCTTGGCACCTCTGGGTCTCGTCTCCTCTATGTCTTCTTCTTTTTCAGCCTTCCGGCTGATTCACTCACTCCTCTCCTCCTATGTCTTCTCTTTTCTTCAGCCTTCCGGCTGATTCATCACTCCTCTCCTATGTCTTCTTCTTTTCTTCAGCCTTCCGGCTGATTCCTCACTCCTCTCCTATGTCTTCTTCTTTTCTTCAGCCTTCCGGCTGATTCACTCATCCTCTCCTCCTATGTCTTCTTCTTTTCTTCAGCCTTCCGGCTGATTCACTCACTCCTCTCCTATGTCTTCTTCTTTTCTTCAGCCTTCCGCTGATTCACTCACTCCTCCTATGTCTTCTTCTTTTCTCCAGCCTTCCGGCTGATTCACTCACTCCTCTCCTCCTATGTCTTCTTCTTTTCTTCAGCCTTCCGGCTGATCACTCACTCCTCTCCTATGTCTTCTCTTTTCTTCAGCCTTCCGGCTGATTCACTCATCCTCTCCTCCTATGTCTTCTTCTTTTCTTCAGCCTCCGGCTGATTCACCACTCCTCTCCTCCTATGTCTTCTTTTCTTCAGCTTCCGGCTGATTCACTCACTCCTCTCCTCCTATGTCTTCTTCTTTTCTTCAGCTTCCGGCTGATTCACTCACTCCTTCCTCCTATGTCTCTTCTTTTCTTCAGCTTCCGGCTGATTCACTCACTCCTTCCTCCTATGTCTTCTTCTTTTCTTCAGCCTTCCGGCTGATTCCTCACTCCTCTCCTATGTCTTCTTCTTTTCTTCAGCCTTCCGGCTGATTCATCACTCCTCTCCTCCTAGTCTTCTTCTTTTCTTCAGCCTTCCGGCTGATTCACTCACTCCTCTCCTCCTATGTCTTCTCTTTTCTTCAGCCTTCCGGCTGATTCCTCACTCCTCTCCTCCTATGTCTTTTCTTTTCTTCAGCCTTCGGCTGATTCACTCACTCCTCTCCTCCTATGTCTTTTCTTTTCTTCAGCCTCCGGCTGATTCACTCACTCCTCTCCTCCTATGTCTTCTTCAGCCTTCCGGATGATTCACTCATCCTCTCCTCCTATGTCTTCTTCTTTTTCTTCAGCCTTCCGGCTGATTCACTCACTCTCCTCCTATGTCTTCTTCTTTTCTTCAGCCTTCCGGCTGATTCACTCACTCCTCTCTCCTATGTCTTCTTCTTTTCTTCAGCCTTCCGGCTGATTCACTCACTCCTCTCCTCCTATGTCTTCTTCTTTTCTTCAGCCTTCCGGCTGATTCACTCACTCCTCTCCTCTATGTCTTCTTTTCTTCAGCTTCCGGCTGATTCACTCACTCCTCTCCTCCTATGTCTTCTTCTTTTCTTCAGCCTTCGGCTGATTCACTCATCCTCTCCTCCTGTCTTCTTCTTTTCTTCAGCCTTCGGCTGATTCACTCACTCCTCTCCTCCTATGTCTTCTTCTTTTCTTCAGCCTTCCGGCTGATCACTCACTCCTCTCCTCCTATGTCTCTTCTTTTCTTCAGCCTTCCGGCTGATTCACTCATCCTCTCCTCCTATGTCTTCTTTTCTTCAGCTTCCGGCTGATTCACTCACTCCTCCTATGTCTTCTCTTTTCTTCAGCCTTCCGGCTGATTCACTCATCCTCTCCTCCTATGTCTTCTTTTCTTCAGCCTTCCGGCTGATTCACTCACTCCTCCTCCTATGTCTTCTTCTTTTCTTCAGCCTTCCGGCTGATTCACTCACTCCTCTCCTCTCCTATGTCTTCTTCTTTTCTTCAGCCTTCCGGCTGATTCCTCACTCCTCTCCTCCTATGTCTTCTTCTTTTCTTCAGCCTTCCGGCTGATTCACTCATCTTTTCTTCAGCCTTCGGCTGATTCACTCACTCTCTCCTCCTATGTCTTCTTTTCTTCAGCCTTCGGCTGATTCACTCATCCTATGTCTTCTTTTCTTCAGCCTTCCGGTGATTCACTCACTCCTCTCCTCCTATGTCTTCTTCTTTTCTTCAGCCTTCGGCTGATTCACTCACTCCTCTCCTCCTATGTCTTCTTCTTTTCTTCAGCTTCCGGCTGATTCACTCATCCTCTCCTCCTATGTCTTCTTTTCTTCAGCCTTCCGGCTGATTCACTCACTCCTCTCTCCTATGTCTTCTTCTTTTCTTCAGCCTTCCGGCTGATTCACTCACTCCTCTCCTCCTATGTCTTCTTCTTTTCTTCAGCCTTCCGGCTGATTCACTCACTCCTTCCTCCTATGTCTTCTTCTTTTCTTCAGCCTTCCGGCTGATTCACTCACTCTCTCCTCCTATGTCTTCTTCTTTTCTTCAGCCTTCCGGCTGATTCACTCACTCCTCTTGTCTTTTCTTTTCTTCAGCCTTCCGGCTGATTCACTCACTCCTATGTCTTCTTCTTTTCTTCAGCCTTCCGGCTGATTCACTCACTCCTATGTCTTCTTCTTTTCTTCAGCCTTCCGGCTGATTCACTCACTCCTATGTCTTCTTCTTTTCTTCAGCCTTCCGGCTGATCACTCACTCCTCTCTCCTATGTCTTCTTCTTTTCTTCAGCCTTCCGGCTGATTCACTCACTCCTATGTCTTCTTTTCTTCAGCCTTCCGGTGATTCACTCACTCCTCTCTCCTATGTCTTCTTCTTTTCTTCAGCCTTCCGGCTGATCACTCACTCCTCTCTCCTATGTCTTCTTCTTTTCTTCAGCCTTCGGCTGATTCACTCACTCCTCTCCTCTATGTCTTCTTCTTTTCTTCAGCCTTCCGGCTGATTCACTCATCCTATGTCTTCTTCTTTTCTTCAGCCTTCCGGCTGATTCACTCATCCTCTCCTCCTATGTCTTCTTCTTTTCTCAGCCTTCCGGCTGATTCATCACTCCTCTCCTCCTATGTCTTCTTCTTTTCTTCAGCCTTCCGGCTGATTCACTCACTCTCTCCTCCTATGTCTTCTTCTTTTCTCAGCCTTCCGGCTGATTCACTCACTCTCCTCCTATGTCTTCTTCTTTTCTTCAGCCTTCCGGCTGATTCATCACTCCTCTCCTCCTATGTCTTCTTTTCTTCAGCCTTCCGGCTGATTCACTCACTCCTATGTCTTCTTCTTTTCTTCAGCCTTCCGGCTGATTCACTCACTCCTGATTCACTCACCTCTCCTCCTATGTCTTCTTCTTTTTTCAGCCTTCCGGCTGATTCACTCACTCCTCTCCTCCTATGTCTTCTTCTTTTCTTCAGCCTTCCGGCTGATTCACTCACTCTCCTCCTATGTCTTTCTTTTCTTCAGCCTTCCGCTGATTCACTCACTCTATGTCTTCTTCTTCTTCAGCCTTCCGGCTGATTCATCACTCCTCTCCTCCTATGTCTTCTTCTTTTTTCAGCCTTCGGCTGATTCACTCACTCTCTCCTCCTATGTCTCTTCTTTCTTCAGCCTTCCGGCTGATTCACTCACTCCTATGTCTTCTTTTCTTCAGCCTTCCGGCTGATTCACTCATCCTCTCCTCCTATGTCTTTTCTTTTCTTCAGCCTTCCGGCTGATCACTCACTCCTCTCCTCCTATGTCTTCTTCTTTTCTTCAGCCTTCCGGCTGATTCACTCACTCCTCCTCCTATGTCTTCTTTTCTTCAGCCTTCCGGCTGATTCACTCACTCCTTCCTCCTATGTCTTTTCTTTTCTTCAGCTTCCGGCTGATTCACTCACTCCTCTCCTCTATGTCTTCTTCTTTTCTTCAGCCTTCCGCTGATTCACTCACCTCTCCTCCTATGTTCTTCTTTTCTTCAGCCTTCCGGCTGATTCACTCACTCCTCCTCCTATGTCTTCTTCTTTTCTTCAGCCTTCGGTGATTCACTCACTCCTCTCTCCTATGTCTTCTTCTTTTCTTCAGCTTCCGGCTGATTCACTCACTCTCTCCTCCTATGTCTTCTTCTTTTCTTCAGCCTTCCGGCTGATTCACTCATCCTCTCCTCCTATGTTCTTCTTTTCTTCAGCCTTCCGGCTGATTCACCACTCCTATGTCTTCTTCTTTTCTTCAGCCTTCCGGCTGATCACTCACTCCTCTCCTCTATGTCTTCTTTTTCTTCAGCCTTCCGCTGATTCACTCACTCCTCCTCCTATGT
>CM019705.1:0-13552 GCA_009760885.1 Achatina immaculata | reverse complement strand
ATGTCGCATTCACCTTGTCCTGTCATGTCTCCTTCCTCGTTGTGCTTTCAGTATGAGGGGACACACTGACATCCTGGTAAGTCTCAGCCATTTGCTTCACACAGGTAAGTTAACATTCCGTTCCCATGCCATTAAGGTATATTGGGGATACGGCGTTAGGCCCGTATTTTCCGCGATCTTCGGCACCTGAAAGTCTGATGCGGGCAGTAAGTATCATGCCTAACCGCATTTACCTTCCCAGATTTCTCTGATACCTATTTTTGGAGGAGGTAAACCCCTGGGCCTTTTTAAAAAAATATGTATGAGAAAGAAAGTCCCACTACTGGGACTGCTTCACAAAATGGGATATTTAAGATGTCTGTCCTTGTCAAAAGATAAGAGAGAGACAATGTACTTTCATAGGACATGCAATGAGAAGAGGGGGCATTGAAAATATTATAACAACAGGAAAAATAGAAGGAAGAAGATCAAGAGGAAGACCAGAGAAATGATACTGGACAGTCTGACGGGATGGTGTGAGAGGAGATCACCAACTGAACTGATGGCCTGCATGAAGGATCGGGTACTCTGGAGAAGCATAATAGCCAACGCCAGTCGGCACGGCACATGATGATGATGATGTCATCTTCTGCCTGCAACTCTTGCAGTGGTGGCCTCTTCTTCTTTTTTCCTAGAACTTTCGGTGTGAATTGTTTTGGCGGTAAAATGTCTGATGGTGGTAGTGTAACATGGACAGACTATTTGACTTGTTTTCCCCGGGTGTAGCTTAGTTAGTTGCTCCAAACCTTTAGACTGACAGTGACATTTCTGATTTGGTCTCTTCTTGGTACGTTTAATATTCTTAATTTTCTGACGTAATAATTTTCCCTTTTATTTTTAGTTGTTAGCGTCAGTGTCTGACACTGTAGCATAGAGTGTGGATATGTTGTGGTCTTTTTATTTCAGATGTGGTGTATTTGTTTTTCAGCAAGTGTGTCATTTGTCGAATGACCTGATTTGCTTTTATTGTATTTTTTAAATCAGTTTCCACAGGATGATATTCTAATCTCGAGGAATTTGAAATACTTGACCCATTTGAAAGGCTAATTGTCCGGGAAAGTTGTTGGGATTTCGTCTTTGGTAATGGTTATAATTTTCTTTGTTTTTTTTAAAATCACTATGTGTAATACAGAGATCACATATCCCTGTCAGATTTCATCATAAGAAACAAGTAGATCACTTACCCCTGTCTGCCATCGTTGCGACGAACAAGTAGATCACATACCCCTGTCTGCCATCGTTGCGACGAACAAGTAGATCACATACCCCTGTCTGCTATCGCTGCGACAAACAAGTAGATCACATACCCCTGTCTGCTATCGCTGCGACGAACAAGTAGATCACATACCCCTGTCTGCTATCGCTGCGACGAACAAGTAGATCACATACCCTGTAGCAGCCTATTGTCGCTAAGTCTAAAGTACATCTAAAGTACGACAAAAGTAAGAAAGAAAACAGTGTATAAGTCTTAAAACGATATTTCAAAATGAAAGACACATTTGTCCTTAGACGATGCTTCATCATTTCCTTCCCTGAAGCCAATAGACTAAGGGACACAAACGAGGGAACAAATTTTCGTTCTTTTCATATATTGTTTCCCCTTACACCCTTTCCTTTCAAATAATATTCCAGATTGAGAAGGTTTTCATGCAGCTCCCCGCTGATGCTAGCATACACTTATACAAATACGATACAAATATCACGAAGTCATGGACACAAAAAAAGGAACAAATATATCCATACTTCCAGAATTCAACAGTGAAGAAAACTGGTCAGTAAAGAAGATTAAACAGAGAAAACTGAAGTATTTTGGGCGTACGAAACGTCACGAGAGTATGGAAAAGACATTATTGGAAGGGTACATAATGGGAAAAAGAAAGAGAGGAAGACCAAGCTGAAGATGGCAGTAAGACATTGTTGATGGTTTGAGAATGGACGCCTGGGCAGCAGGGCCATCTTGCCTACAACCGAGAGGCCTACAAGAGAGTTGTTAGGGGGACAAAGTTCCGTAAAGGACATGCTTATGAATGAATGAATTAAATACAATACAGATAACGTATTTGAAATAGTCAAAACAAACACTGACCACTGTACCATACAAGGCAGGGAAAATCTGAACGCTATAAAAGTACTTGACAGTTACGGCTGATTGTCTGAAGGAGACGGATATGAAGTCAGCATTTGTTGGTTTCTGTTTTTTTTTTTTCTGAGAGATCACTACAGTCTTCTGTGTCACAATACACGACTGAAGGTGTTACAAACACACGCACACACACACGGGCACATACACGCAGAGACAGACACACGCATTCGAAGGGAGACATACTTAGACACAGATACACACACACACACAAAGCTATATACACAGCGGCAGAAACATATACGCAGAATCAATATACGCAGATAAATATGCGCATATACAGAAACAAGACATACACGTGGAGACACTCACAGAGGGCCATCTTACCAGCATTATGATGCCTCCCTGGGCAAAGCAATGCTTCGGGACCCCTACAAACACTGGTTATTATTTATCCGTGGCAAAATTAGATGTTTTACTGGAAATATTTGAATCCTAGGAGACGTGGGCACTGCCCAGTGTGTCCATGCCTTCAAACGGTACCGTAAACACACAAACACACACAGAGACACGTAGATACACGAAGATGAAATGATAAAGAAAAGGAAAGAAACCTGCTATAAGTCTCTAACAGGAAGGAGAATCACAGCATATACTCCGTAGCACCGCTGCCAAGATGTATAATAAGCGTCGAATTCAGCTGTGTATAGAATATAGAACATTTACCCCCCTCCCCAAGAATTTTATCATAAGCAGGGCTTGGCTCAAACAAAACTGGTCAAATGGTGTGGATCTTATTCAGCAGTTATGGCGCTGTCGCCGGAACATAGAGAAAACTGAGAACCTCGTTCTGGCTATATGGTTCTGTATTTAGAATATCTAAACACTAGCAGATACTACTAGACACTAGTAAACACTAGTAGGCACCAATAGACACTAGTAAACACTGGTAGACACTAATAATAATAGTAGACACTAGTAGACATTAGTAAACACTAGTAGACACTAGTAAAGACTAGCCGACATTAGTAAACAATAATAGACATTAGTAGACGTTAGTAAACATTAGTAAACACTAGCAGACACTAGTAGACACTAATGAGCACCAAGATAGATATGAAAAAAAAACAACATAGGAGAGAGAAGAATGGGGGAGAACTTTATCTACAACAATGAGCCTTAATGGCTTGGAAAGAAGAAGAAGAAGAAGAAGAAGCAACTAGTAGCAGGTGCTTTTTTTGCCTACCAAATTTAGGTGTAGCCAAATAATTAAGACTCAGTTTTACGTGATTTTCTGTTTTCTCTTCCTACACGAAGAGCCGGACGTCCGAGTAGTGAAGTAGCTGGTCACTCACCTTTCATGGCCAAGGTCGATTGTTCGAATTCACCCCAAGGGAGTTTTTCTACTTGTAGTAACAGGGTACCTGACTCTTCTGAAGCTGTGGAAGGAAATGTGTTCAGGCTTGATGCTGACCACACCATCTGTACTATACTCACATGTCAAGGAAAACATGGATACTAAACCATGACCCCTAGATACCTGTACGGCAGTCGTTCCTAACCTGAGATCTATGGACCCCAAGAGGATCAAGGAGAGATCTTTTGGGGTCCACAGACCCCAGGTGGTTCAAGGGAAGATCTTTTGCTATCCATGTACCCCAGGAAGATCAAGGATATATCTTTTGGGGGTCCATGGACCCCAGGAAGATCAATGAGAGATCTTTTGGGCTTCATAGACCCCAGGAAGATCAGGGAAAGATCTTTTGCTGTCAGTGTACCCCAGGAAGATCAAGGAGAGATCTTTTGCGGTATATTAACTGACTCAGTTACAAGGGTTGAACAGAAAGAAGGATTACATTGTAACTAAGCAAGAGAAACAATCCCGGGGTTTAAAAAAAAAGTGCATATAAGATGTTAAAAAAGATACGCACAAACTATTTTCCAGCGTAATCGCCAAGTTGGTTAATACATTTTTTCTGATCGCAGGACCAAGTTTTCCCATGCCGCCTCTATAGAAGTCGTGCCCCTGCTGGCCACATCATCATACACTGTACTCACAGGTCATTCGTGTGCCTCTCTCACCCTCGGATACGGCACGTGGCACTCATCTGGCACAGTCTTTTGTATACACTAACACACCCACCACGACTTGTTGAACACTGCCGTAGCCCAGTCCTATTTGGGACGCAGTATGACGCAAAGTTATCCTTAAGACCTGTTGAACCATTTCAACAAACAAAACACGTGCCGGTTGAATCTCTGCCGTCGGTGAACCTCGACTCCCGCTGTTTCCAGTGTGTCTGCCTTCCACATCATCCCTACTTGATTGAAACAAGCGACACCATTTTTGCCATGCGTTGTCTACTCATAACTTTCTCGTCATAAACCTCGACGAGCTGGCGGCGAATTTCAGCAGCGAACACGTTCTTATCCCATAAAAATCTTATCACTTGAACAAGAGACCACTTTTCCAATCATCCCTCACTTTTTATATGTGATAGTGCATCTGTGGCACACGGCACAGGCTTAAAACATTCACACTCACAACTAGTACAACCTAGTGCATGGTTAAAACATTTAAGGTAGACAGAGGTGTATGGTGCAGTTTTACAAAGTGAGAGAGGGAGTGAGTAAGGTGAGAAAAAAACGAATAGAAAGTATGAGAATGTATAAATGAAAAACATACAACATCCGATATTTCGGCGTGAGCCTTATTCAAGGACACATACAAAACGAGACAAAAACACGAAAACGTATCTGAATGTGTCTTCCTCCAAGTCGAAAACAGAAATGTGTGTAGTAGAAGGGAGAAGGAAAGACCACGCTACCTCCAACAAAAGATCCCCGATAGAGCCAATCGTAAAGAAGAGGTGGAGAGAGAGGAGGAGAATAAGTGGGAGAAAGGGGTGGGGGGAAGGCAATAGAAACATGATAGCCGCTAGAGGAGGTGTCGGGGAGGGGGGAAGAGGGGAGGGAAAAGGGGACGCGGAGAGATAATGAATGAAGAACATAAACACCTGCATGGAGAAAATGTGAAACTGGTGAATAGGACAAGGCCCTAAAGACACCAATATGTTGGCAGAGAAGAAAATAGGATGGTGGTAGGGAGGGGTAGCATAGAGAAAGAAAGTAGAATTTAAAGAAAACAAAAGTTACAGAAAGCTGAAGACATTGTTAATTCCAGCTGGGTGGAAAATAAGGTGCTGTTCTAGGACCCTCCGAGATCGTACATCAGCAGAACAAGAGCGGATCGCACTAACAGAAATGTCCTGTTTTCCCCTGTGGTTACTAAGGCAAAAATGTTTAGCCACAGGTGTCCAGGCCCTCTTAGAAATATCACTGAGATGCTGGCGAAATCGATCTCCTAACCGTAAGCCAGTCTCCCTTATGTACTTCAAACTGCAACGTTTGCACATGATAGCATAAATAACATTACGTGAAGTACAGGTGAAACCCTCCTGAGCTGATAACGTGGACTTAGGGAAGGAGATCTGGCTAGCCTCGACAACAAACGGACAAGTGTTACATCTACGGCGTCCGCAACGTCTGGTACCATAAAAAGTGTCATCTGTTTTAAGATGACTACGAATTAAAAGGTCTCTGAGGTTCTTGTCCCGTCTGTAGGCTACCAATGTGGGTTCCCTAAAAAGTTAACGTTTCCCAGGCTCGATCTGGGGGAGATGGAGATGGCGAAACAGTATGTTTACGTGAGTACTAGTTTCACTCTGTCCGAGCTACAGTGCGGTTTAGGGGTGAGGGCTTGTTGCCGCAATATATGGCTAATGCGATTCCAAGATGACGAGAGAACGTGTTCTGGATAGCCGCGTTGACGGAAGAAATCTAGCATTTTATGGCCTTGATCCTGGAAATCCGAATCCTCATTACACAAACGTCGCAATCTAAGTAGCTGGGAAACAGGAATAGAGCCCTTACATGATCTGGAATGGGAGGAAGAGTACAGAAGGTAGCTGTGAGAGTCTGTAGGTTTATAGTGGATAGAAGTAGTAAGCCCAGAAGGGTCGATAGTAACGGCAATGTCAAGAAAGTTAGCGGAAGTAGCAGAGATATGGGAGGTGAAAGAAACGACAGGATTGTATTCCTTAACAAAACTGATAAAGTTGTCAAGGTCTTCCTCTGGCATTGATGTGACCCCAATGTCGTCGTCTATGTAGCGTCTATAGAAGGCGGAAAAAGGGCCTCTAAAGGCTCTCAGAACCTTGTGTTTGAAGTGGCCCATGACCAGACACGCGTAGCTGGGGCCCATCTTGGTACCCATGGCTACACCACTAATCCGGTCGAAGTAAAGGCCATTGAATTCAAAAGAATTGAGTTGGAGGACAAGTTGTGTAAGGCGCAGAATAGTAGACGTAGGAATAGAGGATTGCATTTTTTGTTCAGAAAGAACTTGACGGCCTGAAGTCCCTGATCATGCGGGATAGATGTGTATAAGGATACTACATCAAGGGTGAAGATACGGTAGGTGTGACCAGGCAGGAGTGTAAGGGTCTTAAAAGCAATGAGAGCATGACCGAGCCTGAGACACGTAAACTTTTTGGGGGACCCACATTGGTGGCCTACAGACGGGACAAGAACCTCAGAGACCTTTTAATTCGTAGTCATCTTAAAACAGATGACACTTTTTATGGTACCAGACGTTGCGGACGCCGTAGATGTAACACTTGTCCGTTTGTTGTCGAGGCTAGCCAGATCTCCTTCCCTAAGTCCACGTTATCAGCTCAGGAGGGTTTCACCTGTACTTCACGTAATGTTATTTATGCTATCATGTGCAAACGTTGCAGTTTGAAGTACATAAGGGAGACTGGCTTACGGTTAGGAGATCGATTTCGCCAGCATCTCAGTGATATTTCTAAGAGGGCCTGGACACCTGTGGCTAAACATTTTTGCCTTAGCACCACAGGGGAAAACAGGACATTTCTGTTAGTGCGATCCGCTCTTGTTCTGCTGATGTACGATCTCGGAGGGTCCTAGAACAGCGCCTTATTTTCCAGACTGGCTGTCTCCACCCAGCTGGAATTAACAATGTCTTCAGCTTTCTGTAACTTTTGTTTTCTTTAAACACTACTTTCTTTTTCTATGCTACTCCTCCCTACCACCATCCTATTTTCTTATCTGCCAACATATTGGTGTCTTTAGGATCTTGTCCTATTCACCAGTTTCATATTTTCTCCATGCAGGTGTTTATGTTCTTCATTCATTATCTCTCCGCGTCCCCTTTTCCCTCCCCTTCCCCCCCCCCCCCCCACGGCTATCATGTTTCTATTGCCTTCCCCCACCCCTTTCTCCCACTTGTTCTCCTCCTCTCTCTCCACCTCTTCTTTACGATTGGCTCTATCGGGCATCTTTTGTTGAAGGTAGCGTGGTCTTTCCTTCTCCCTTCTACTACACACATTTCTGTTTTCGACTTGGAGGAAGACACATTCAGATAAGTTTTCGTGTTTTTGTCTCGTTTTGTATGTGTCCTGGAATAAGGCTCACGCCGAAATATCGGATGTTGTATGTTTTTCATTTATACATTCTCATACTTTCTATTCGTTTTTTTTTCTCACCTTACTCACTCCCTCCCTCACTTTGTAAAACTGCACGATACACCTCTGTCTACCTTATTTATTTAAACCAGATTTACTGCAGTCGCCATCCCTTTTATCTGTTAAAACATTTACACTTACAACTAGTACCACCTAGTACACGGTTAAAACATTTACACTTACAATTGTTACCACCTAGTACACGGTTAAAACATTTACACTTACAACTAGTACCACCTAGTAAACGGTTAAAACATTTACACTTACAATTGTTACCACCTAGTACACGGTTAAAACATTTACACTTACAACTAGTACCACCTAGTACACGGTTAAAACATTTACACTTACAACTGGTACCACCTAGTACACGGTTAAAACATTTACACTTACAACTGATACCACCTAGCACACGGTTAAAACATTTACACTTACAACTGGTACCACCTAGTAAATATTCAACTCAACTATTATTTACGTCAGGTAACGTGGTTTTTTAAAAAAAATTATGGCTCTTGTAATAATTTTTTTCTGATCAGCCAACGTAAAAAAATCTCAGCATCATCTTTTTATTGAATATGTTTCTTCTTCTTCTTCTTCTTCTTCTTCTTCTTCTTCTTCTTCTTCTTCTTCTTCTTCTCCTACTTCTTCTTCTTCTTCTTCTACTTCTTCTTCTTCTATCTCCCTAGAACAGTGAGTAGGATGTTCTTTGCAGTCGACATCATGAAAATGTTGAAGTGCAGCAGATGCGGATTGAGAGAGGGTTAAGCGTCTAGTGGGGCGGATATTTTATCCAGATGTTACAGACCAACAATCTCGAGGCCAGTCCAGCTTCCCCATCGTAACCGCCAACCCAGGTTCTTCTCCACCCCCCCTCCCCTGGTATATTGTATTCTAATTATGCATAAATCCTGCACATTTAATCAATACACAATACACTGACATGCAGTACAAATCACCAAGTCTGAAATTTAAGTTCACGGCATTTAAATCTCACTATACGCCACAACAACACAACTGACATTGACATCAACATGACATCAAGACAGGTGTCATTATAATGGTAATTAAGCATGGCATCATATGATAATGATTTCTTATGTTGTATTATTGAAAATCTGATGGACCTGGGGTCCCTGTCTCTTGGCCCTACACGTGGCCTACACTACGAATCTAATGTGCAGTGGCACTTAATCCACGCAGCTACCGCTGTCATGACACACCTCTATATAATCGCGTTGCTGCAGTACAAGATCAGTCTATATGAAAGCATCATAACGAATCAAACATGTTGCCTATAATCACCTGAAAATCAGTCCATATGAGTAAATACAGAAACCTACATCACAGCCTAATGCACAACTACATAATCTACACTACATAGGTGTGCACGGGAAGAATATTGCCAACGATCACCATAATACACAGAATTTACAGCACATCCATAGCACAACTACACAAGACATCGCCCCCGGCCATTGCATCTATCTACACTGAAACGCAAGCCAATGTTTCACTCTTCATATAATATATATATATATATATATATATATATATATATCCCTCCGAAACCGGCTACCAATCACGTGGACGATGACGCTTCGGTCAAGGTTATACATCCCTCGGTCTAGGCTGCCTCGTTTACAGGGGTGTGAAATACTTCTTTACCAGGCTCCTTCACCATGGCCATCTCTGACACCTTAGCCAGGCTAAGCGTGTTATTGGGAACACCAATGAGAAGATGGGACAGGGAGGGTCTTGGCTGGCCATGTTTCGCCCTCTTTGACGGTAGCATGTCAGTTATGGGTCACTGACTGCAGACCGGTCAGCGTCTTTACTTCCGGTGTAAGTTTGAAAGTGGGAAAACTCCACTTCTCCTTTGAATGTAAAGTGGAATTTTTCTCAAGAAGCTCAGTTTTATTTTTCCCTTTGAGCTATCATCTCTGGCCGCGGCTGAGATTTTAATAAGAAAAAGAAGAGGAAATGAGAGGAAGTCCAGTTTTTATACGAGATCAGATTAAACAAATAAAGAACGTAACGCCTCTAGATGATGGAATGATAAACGATTTTGTAATCGAAAGATCTCCCTTTTCTTCCCCTCTCTACAGGAATCAAAGTTTCATGGACTCTTGGTCGTTGTAACTTTATTAATCGACAACTGGAAATCTCAGTTTTAACTCAAGTTGTTTTCTCCGCTCTCATTGGTCAGTGAGAACGGCGTTGGTTTGCCAGTTAGAACTGCAGCTATCCAAACAAAAATAGTTTGGCCCCCAAATTTTCCTTCTCTTGTCCGAGCCCTGACGGTTGGGCAGTGAATTTACTGTCCGAGCCAAGGGGGTTACACAAACTGTGTGCTCGTTTCTTGCATCTGCCGCCCTGCTCACACCGATCAGCACTGCTGCACCCGTGAGCAAGACTTTCATAAGGACCATGCTTCAATCAAACGCCCGGAGCATTTGCCACGTTGGATGAGGAAGTGGCTGTGGTGAAACCGTAGCAAAGATTTTATTTCGTCACGTGTTCTAAATGAAACCAGAGCCGACTCGCCAGTGTCATCGATTCCGCGACTATTTATCATAATTAGAAACTTTTCTCTCGCCACGTAGAGAATCTGAAGTGTGATTTCCAGATTCTGTAATTTCTAGGAACATACTGACGCTTTAAAAATACTTTTTGTGCGCACGGCCAAACAGGGAAGGTAATTTCAAACCTTTGATAGCTTTATTATATAACGAATGATTTAAACGTAGCAGTTTTTAAGAAAAAAAAGTGTTTACATTCACTTTACATACGTGTATTCTTATCTTATATCTTATATCCTTCCCGTGCCGTTAAACGTCACATAGGGCTCGCAAAGTAGTTCGCCAATATTTACGTGTATTAATATAATATTAATAGATAATATAAATACTTTCCGTCTTCTCTATACCTCTGTACAATGATTTACACACAGCTTGAATGTGTGATATCTAAAAGCTAATATCAAAGATTGTGACAAACAAAAACAATTTTCTTTACACTCACACATATTTCACGTCTTCTAAGGCTATTTTTCTGTGTTTATGGAACACAAACATTTTAGTTTTTCCCGGAAAGGTCTGATAGTTTGGTCTTTACAGAAATATTAAAGTCCAACCCTCCAACCCCCCCCCCCCAACCATGTAAAACAATTATAATATGAACATACAGTCAGGAGGCTTTGTCATAAATCACAAAAATCAGAAGTTAGTGCGAAAGTGAGCAGTAATTACCAAATTTAAGTGGTGTAATATTCACAAATCAAACAAGTTTTGCTTACTGTTTTTTTCCTAACTGAAACAGTTAAAAACAAACTTTTTTCTGCTTTTATCATTCATTTCTGTATTTAGCTAGTTAGTCAGTCCCTTAATTAGTTAGTTAGTCAGTCAGTCAGTCAGTCATTTAGCTATTTAATTAGTCAGTCAGTCAGTTAGTCAGTCAGTCAGTTAGCCAGTCAGTCAGTCAGTCAATTAGTTAGGTAGTTTAGTCATTTAGTTAATTAGTCTGTTACTTAGTTAGTTAGTTAGATAGCTAGCTAGCTAGTTAGCTAGTTAGTTAGTTAGTCAGTTATATGTCAGTTAATTAGTTAGTTAGTAAGTTAGTTTTCGCACTTCACTTATTTATATTCCTATGATATTTTCATACTTCTTAGTTAATTAGTTAGTTAGTGAATGAGATAGTTAGTTAGTTAGTTAGTTAGTTAGTTAGTTAGTTAGTTAATTAGCTAGTTGGTTAGTTAGCTAGTTAGCTAGTTAGTTAGTTAGCAGTTACTTAGTTAATTAGTTAGTTAGTTAGTTAATTAGTTAGTTAGTTGTCTAGTTAGTTAGTTAGTTAGTTAGTTAATTAGTTAGTTAGTTAGTTAGTTAGTTAGTTAGTTAGTTAGTTAGTTAGTTAGTTAGTTAGTTGGCTAGTTAGTTAGTTAGTTAGTTAGTTAGTTAGTTAGTTAGTTAGTTAGTTAGTTAGTAGTTAGTTAGTTAGTTAGACAGTACGTCAGGCAGGCAGGACCATCACTCATGCACCCTGGACACATTCATACCTGTCCCGGTCTACTATTTAATGTCTTCTTCAGCGCACAATAATTGATGGCACCTGTTCCTTCTTGCTATTTTTTGTTTACATGGATGCAGCATGTTTGAAGGTGTAAAAAACTTTCCATAAGACTTGCTCACACTTCATTGCATGTATTGAGAGGTGTACATTAAAAGTTTTGGCTGCTCTGGGTTAGGTTATGACCAGAACTGTAGGACTCTGGTCAGCTGCATGTCTCCGATCACCTCGATATATCTCACGGCGCAGAGCAGCCGAGATTTCATCAGGTTCTCTGTTCAAACGTTTAGATTATTAGTTTATAAACTTACCGCAGTTATCGTCTATTTTACCTCTATGATTTATCCCTACCACGTGCATGGATCCGCACATTTCAACTGGTTCTGGTGTCTTTTTACCCGCCTTTGTTTTTTCCTCATTGTTCCTTGGAGCTTTATAACTCCCCTTAGTGGGAACAGTGGTTTAAAACCAGCAACAGACAAGCAGGGGATTCCGCTTTGATTCCAGTGTTATCTATGCTTTCTATACTGGTTTTAGACGTCTCTGAAGATTATCATGTCTCTATACTGGTTTTCCATGTTATTTTCTGCTTTACACTATAATGAGATTGTCAATGATACAAGCTTCCAGAGTCTGCATCTTTCGCTATCTTTTCTGAATATCTCATTCTTCATTCTTCTCCTATTTATATTCATATGATATTTTAATACTTCTCTTATTTATATTCATATGATATTTTCGTTCTTCTCTTATTTATATTCCTATGATATTATCATACTTCTCTTATTCAGAAATGCAACTCAGAAAATGAAATAATGGGCGTCTCCATAAAAACAATTATGGGCTTTACACTCGTGACATATACTAATATATAGCAACCCACGGACTTTTTGGCAATTACTTCCTCTTGGCTGGAACGAAGTCTCTCTCTGGTGTGGTTGACCTTCCCATGATGTCTGATTCTCTCTTCGCTCCCTTATAGTCACTGAGTGCAATGGAATACAGTGTGCCTGGCCCTGCAGGATATCTTCCACCTTCAGAGACCGTTTTCTCTCAGTTTTACCGTCTCTGATACAGTTTTCTCTGGTAAAGGGCGCTGATAGTGGGTCACGAACTCACAATCTTTGCGAGTGAGAAGACAGTCCACTATCGATTGGTCTATTCTAGTCTCCCATAAATTTATAGTATTGATATCCTGCAAACATTGTGCAGTAGCTCAGACTTTGTTCCTTCGTGTTGCGAAGCTCAGACAGTGTCGCTTTATTCTTCTGAACATCTTTCCTTCCTCTAATGACAGAAACAAACGATGCTTAATATTGATAAGATCATTTAATTTACGGTTTATGCTTTTGAATTCACCACCAAAGCCACCACCACCACCACCGTCATCATCACCATCACCACCAAAACCACCATCACAACCACCACCACCGCCGCCACTACCACCACCAAAACAACCATCATCACCACCATTACCATCACCACAAAACTACCACCATCACCAGCACCACCACCATCACAAACCTTCAGCACCACCATCACAAACCGTCACCACCACCACCACACCACCAAAACCACCATCAAAACCACCACCATCATCATCACCACCACCACCACCAAAACCACCACCATCATCATCACCACCACCACCAAAACCACCACCACCAAAACCACCACCATCATCACCATCACCACCACCACCAAAACCACCACTCTCATCATCACCATCACCACCAAAACCACCACCATCACCATCACCACCACCACCACCAAAACCACCATCAAACCACCACCATCACCATCACCACCACCACCACCACCA
>CM019704.1:40012293-40062279 GCA_009760885.1 Achatina immaculata | reverse complement strand
TGTAAACGGTACAGAAGAATTCTTCAAATATCATGGACACAAAAAAAAAGCAAAACAAATATATCCATAGTACAAGAACGTACTATTGAAGAAGGCTGGCTAGTAAAGAGGATTAAAGAGAGAAAACTTAGATATTTTGGACACATTAAACGACACGAGAATCTAGAGAAGACCGTCTTGGAAGGGTACAAAATGGGAAAAAGAAAGAGAGGAAGACCAAGGCGAAGATGGCTGCAAGACATCGTTGATGATCTGCGAATGGATGCATCAGCGGCAGGCCATCTTGCTCACAACCGAGAGGCCTACAGGAGGGCTGTTAGGGAGGCAAAGTTCCGCAAGGGACATGCAAATGAATGAATGAATTTGTAAAGTAACACGATTATAAATAATATAATAAAAATATAATACAATATAATATACAATATAATAAAATAATTAGAATATAGTGTATAACGTTGTGTGAAATTCTACTGAGACTGAAAAGCTCAGAAGTTATGATGAATTAGTTAAAGCTATTCTGACCTGGTTAATAAATATGAAGAATAAGATAACAAACGTGAAACTTGGGTCAATAAAAATAAAGAAAAGGTTAACAAAAATGTGAAACTTGGATTAATAGTCTAGAAGGTTAAGTTCCTGTATGTGAAAAACTGTGTAAATGAATGGATTAAAAAATCTGAAGATTGGGTTAACAAAGGCGAAGACTAGATTAATAATTCTGAAGACTTAAGTAAATCAAAAACAGAAAATAGCGTCGTTGAAATATTGTTACAAAGTTTTTAAACAGTATTGTACTACAAATATGTATTAGTAAAGAGAGAGAAAGTTGTGATAATCTACCACATCTTATGTGTGCATGTCGTATAACTTACATGTGAAGTCAGATCATCTTCAATGCTTTCCCGCTTTTGACTAAAATTGTTCATTTGTGTCCCCAGCACAGAAATCTGCTGTAACATATCTGTCAGTTTCTCTTCCAGCTTTCTGATTTTCTGTTTTTCTGCAGTGAGTTCCTCTTTCAGTCCAGTTAGTTCCTCTATCTTGGCTGTATTATTGTGTACCAGTACAGTTATTTCTTTTTTCATATCTTCATTTGTTCGCTTTAATTCGGTTAGTTCTTTTACCGTTGCTGTATTATTGTGTACCAGTACAGTTATTTCTTTTTTCATATCTTCATTTGTTCGCTTCAGTTCAGCTAGTTCATCAATATTGGCTGTATTCTTGTGTACCAGTACTGTTAGTTCCTCTTTCATACCTTCATTTCTGCGTCTCATAATAATTAAATCTTCTTTCATTATTATATTCTGGTTTTGTAAAATTTTGAATTCTTTGAGAAAAAGTGAAAGTTCTCTCTCGATGATGATAATGTTATCTCTCTGCTCTGATAACTCTCCTCCTATGACTGTACTGTTATACTCGAGCTCTGTCAGTTCTTTCTCCAGCTTATCATGGCTCGTCGTTATCCTCGTCAACTGGCTCATCACTGATTCTGTAGAGATAAGATAAAACTTCATATGGTGAACATATGGTGATGTATTGTTTTAAAATGTGTACTTACGAAGATGTGTAAAGGTTACATAAACAACTGAATTCATTCATCGAAATGTGCAAGTCTGTAAGGCAGAATACTGATACCAGGACATCAGTACAAGACATGTTACAGAATTATGGTACCAGGATATCAGTAGAAGACATGTTACAGAATTCTGGTACCAGGATATCAGTACAGGAAATGTTACAGAATTCTGACACCAGGATATCAGTACAAGACATGTTACAGAATTCTGGTACTAGGACATCAGTACAAGATATGTTACAGAATTCTGGTACCAGGGCATCAGTACAAGATATGTTACAGAATTCTGGTACCAGGGCATCAGTACAAGATATGTTACAGAATTCTGGTACCAGGGCATCAGTACAAGATATGTTACAGAATTCTGGTACCAGGGCATCAGTACAAGATATGTTACAGAATTCTGGTACCAGGGCATCAGTACAAGACATGTTACAGAATTCTGGTACCAGGACATAAGTACAAGATATGTTACAGAATTCTGGTACCAGGATATCAGTACAAGATATGTTACAGAATGTCTATTGAAGAACGGTTTAGTTGAACTGGCCAGCTGTATGTTGTATGCCATGTTGGCGCTAATGAATTTGAAAATGTACAAGACTGAGTGCTTCCTTTATAGCACGGCTACTACAATATACCGTGACTGTACTACTCGGTTATTAATACATTTAACCCAGGAACTAACAACTCTTTAGGATAACATCAGTGGCCAGCTTTCCTAACATGCAGACTATCAACCAAACTACGACACTGACAAACAGAATATCAACCAACCTACGACAATGACAGATATCACGAGTCAGAATTGATATTTAATTGTTTTACAAAAGAACATCACCTTTAATGATAGAAAGATTCCGATGATGCGATGAGATGAGGTATGAAGTTATTCCACAAAAAAACATCATCTTTAATGATAGAAAGATTCCGATGATGCGATGAGATGAGGTATGAAGTTATTCCACAAAAAAACATCTTTAATGATAGAAAGATTCCGATGATGCGATGAGATGAGGTATGAAGTTATTCCACAAAAGAACATCATCTTTAATAATAGAAAGATTCTGATGATGCGATGAGATGAGGTATGAAGTTATTCCACAAAAGAAAGACTGAAATGGAACAAATAACAACAGTTACCGACGCAGACAATTTTCGCCATAGGGAAGCAAGATTCAAATAAAAAAACTCAACTTACAACAGGAAAATCATCCTCAGAAAACACAAACATCATCACTGAAAAACTCAGTCTGTCCTACGAGGACCAAGGCTCTAACTAACTTACATCCTACAAAAAATGCTGGGCTCTTCCTAAACCAGGAAAATAAAACCGTCGAACAATGGACACTAAGCTAAGTCCTAATCATTTCTCTAAATTAAGACCAAGTGAACCAACTTGTCCATATTAACTCTAACACAAGACCAAGTGGAACAACTTGTACATATTAACTCTAACACAAGACTACGTGGACCAACTTTTCCATTCTAACTCTAACACATGACCAAGTGAACTAACTTGTCCATAATAACTCTAAGACATGACCAAGTGAACTAACTTGTCCATCCTAACACTAACACAAGACCAAGTGAACTAACTTGTCCATCATAACTCTAACACAAGACCAAGTGAACTAACTTGTCCATCCTAACTCTAACACAAGACCAAGTGAACTAACTTGTCCGTCCTAATTCTAACACAAGACCAAGTGAACTAACTTGTCCGTCCTAACCCTAACACAAGACCAATTGAATTAACTTGTCAAACCTAACCCTAACACAAGACCAAGTGAACTAACCTGTCCATCCTAACCCTAAAACAAGACCACGTAGATCAACCTGTCCATCCTAACTCTAACACAAGACCAAATGAACTAACTTGTCAATCCTAACTCGTATACAAGGCCAAGTGTACTAAATTGTCCATTATAACTTTAACATAAGACCAAATGAACCCACTTGTCCATATTAACTCTAACGCAAGACCAAGTGGAACAACGTGTCAATATTAACTCTAACAAAGGACAATATTCACCATCTAATCCATATTAACTCTAACAAAAATCAGTATTGACCAACTTGTCATATTAACTCTAAAACAAGACCTAGAGGACAACTTATCCATCCTAACTGTAACACAACACCAAGTGAAACAACTTGTCAATCGTAACTCTTACACAAGAGAATATTGACCAACTTGTCCATATTAACTCTAACACAAGACATTAGTTACCAACTTGTACATATTAACTCTAACACAAGACAGTATTGACCAACATGTCCATATTAACTCTAACACAAGACAATACTGAACAACTTGTCCATATTAACTCTAACACAAGACATTACTGAACAACTTGTCCATATTAACTCTAACACAAGACATTAGTTACCAACTTGTCCATATTAACTCTAACACAAGACATTAGTTACCAACTTGTACATATTAACTCTAACACAAGACAGTATTGACCAACATGTCCATATTAACTCTAACACAAGACAATACTGAACAACTTGTCCATATTAACTCTAACACAAGACATTAGTTACCAACTTGTCCATATTAACTCTAACACAAGACAATACTGAACAACTTGTCCATATTAACTCTAACACACGACAATACTGAACAACTTGTCCATATTAACTCTAACACAAGACGATATTGACCAACTTGTCCATCCTAACCCTAACACATGACCACGTGGACCAACTTGTCCATCCTAACCCTAACACAAGACCAAGTGAACTAACTTGTCAAACCTAACCCTAAAACAAGACCAAGTGAACTAACTTGTCTGTCCTAACTCTAACATAAGACCAAATGAACTAACTTGTCAAACCTAACCCTAAAACAAGACGACGTAGATCAACTTGTCCATCCTAACTCTAACACAAGACCAAATGACCTAACTTGTCCATCCTAACTCTTATACATGGCCAAGTGTACTAAATTGTCCATATTAACTCTAACACAAGACCAAGTGAACCAACTTGTAAATTATAACTTTAACATAAGACCAAATGAACCCACTTGTCCATATTAACTCTAACGCAAGACCAAGTGGAACAACGTGTCAATACTAACTCTAACAAAGGACAATATTGACCATCTAATCCATATTAACTCTAACAAAAATCAGTATCGACCAACTTGTCATATTAACTCTAAAACAAGACCCAGAGGACAACTTATCCATCCTAACTGTAACACAACACCAAGTGAAACAACTTGTCCATATTAACTCTAACACAAGACATTAGTTACCAACTTGTCCATATTAACTCTAACACAAGACATTAGTTACCAACTTGTCCATATTAACTCTAACACAAGACAATATTGACCAACTTGTCCATATTAACTCTAACACAAGACAGTATTGACCAACATGTCCATATTAACTCTAACACAATACAATACTGAACAACTTGTCCATATTAACTCTAACACAAGACAATATTGAACAACTTGTCCATATTAACATAACACTAGACGATATTGACCAACTTGTTCATATTAACTCTAACA
Source organism: Achatina immaculata (assembly GCA_009760885.1). NCBI lineage: Eukaryota > Metazoa > Mollusca > Gastropoda > Stylommatophora > Achatinidae > Lissachatina > Lissachatina immaculata. The sequence goes on along the minus strand of CM019704.1, from coordinate 40,057,168 downwards.
CAAGATCAGGTGGACCAACCTATCCATCCTAACTGTAACACAAGACCAAGTGGACCAACTTGTCCATCCTAACTTTAACGTACTTAAATGGTTATCCTTTGCTGCTCTTGCCTTCTATTCTCCTTGAAATCTCAGTGGTTTTATACTACAACTTTTCCTGCTCACTTCTCATTTTGCGTGCTTATTTCCCGTCTTTTGTCCAGTTCGTTCAAGGCAAAGATACCCTTTTGACTATCTCAACAAAAACACTACTCTGTCAGTCAAAGTGACACTGTTCTAAATTTTCTTATGTCCCGTAAATTAGGATATACTTTTACATCTGATAAATGGACAATGTAAAAGGAAATACGTTTAAAACATAATACTTAGAGATAATGACTTTAGACAGATTTCATGGCACATGATGATGTTTAACAACTCCCAAAACAACCGAAAGTTAAAATAGAAATAAACAGAAGAAGCACAGATAAATATCAGGAGCAGATATTAAACATTGGATGCATCTGGATGTCCAAATCTTTTACATAAGGAAGGCTATTTCGTCATATTTTAACTTTTCTTGACTGACTTCAGCACATTTCTTTCCTAAGGCAGACTGTGGTCTTGCTCAGACTGTAATGAAGACAGGGTGTAGGCTGGCCTGGCCAAAACTTTGTTTTCCATCCTCTGGTGGCTGTACCAGATTATAAAGAAAGATTATGTATAAGATTTTTAAGGGCATGCATCTTTCCCATCGCAACATATGCCTGTGAGACCTGGACACTTAACAAAACAGCTGAGAAGCACATAAATGCCTTTGAATGTAAATGCTATAGAAGAGTTCTCCAAATATCGTGGACACAAAAAAAACAAATATATCTATACTACAAGAGCTTAATATTGAAGAAGGCTGGCTAGTAAAGAGGATTAAAGAGAGAAAACTTAAATATTTTGGCCACATTAAACGTCATGATACTTTAGAGAAGACCGTATTGGAAGGATACATAATGGGAAAAAGAAAAAGAGGAAGACCGAAACGAAGATGGCTGCAAGACATCGTTGATGATCTGGAAATGGATGCAGCAGCAGCAGGCCATCTTGCTCACAACCGAGAGGCCTACAGGAGTGCTGTTAGGGAGGCAAAGTTCCGCAAGGGACAAGCAAAGGAATGGTGGCTGTACTTAAGCTCTTTCTCCACGTCAGGTCACTCCGAATTGGGGATGAGAAATCCGATGAGTGCTTCAACGATATCCATTCCCCGCCACCTATAGTCTGCTGACTCTGTTTTGTTTACTAATTCTGATAGCCATCATTGTTGTAGAGACCCATAGACTTGTCACGTCCTGGATTCAGTTGTTTCACATCAGACTACACAAAGATGGGGTTTCTACAGACATAACTTTAATCATCCCCACACAAAGAATGGGCTTCTCCAGACATAAATTTAATCAATCCCACACAAAGATTGGATTTCTACAGACATAACTTTAATCATTCCCACACAAAGTTAGGGTTTCTACAGACATAACTTTAATCTTTCCCACATAAACTTCGGGTTTCTACAGAAATAACTTTAATCATTCCGACACAAAGATTGGGTTTCTACTGACATAACTTTAATCATCCCCACACAAAGATCGGGTTTCTTCAGACATAGCTTTAATCATTCCCACACAAAGATTGTGTTTCTACAGACATATCTTTAATCATTCCCACACAAAGATCGTATTTCTACAGACATATCTTTAATCATTCCCACACAAAGAACGGGTTTCTACAGACATATCTTTAATCATTCCCACACAAATATCGGGTTTCTACAGACTAAACTTTACATATTCCCACACAAAGATCGGGTTTCTACAGACACAACTTTAGTCATCAAGACATAAAGATCGGGTTTCTACAGACATAACTTTAATCGTTTACTCAACAAGACTTGCTTTAGACAGAGATAGTAATCGTTCATCTTTTCCGTCTGGAAACATGAAACTCCGCGGTCAGCAAGATCACTGTTAAACTCGTGCAGGCTGGCTAGTTCAATGTTACTATTAAACTCGTAGACTCCATTACATTTGGTGGCCAGCTAGGCTAGTTTTATTATTAAACTCGTAGACTCCATCACTTGTGGAGGCCTACTAGATCAGTGTTACTATTAATCACGTAGACTCCACCATCTGTTTGGGCTGGGTAGATCAGTGTTACTATTAATCACGTAGATTCCATCACTTGTGGAGGCCTACTAGATCAGTGTTACTAGTAAAGTCATAGACTCCACCACTTGTGAGAGCCTTCTAGTTCAATGTTACTATTAAACTTATAGACTCCACCATCACATCGAAGATACTTCGAGACAGGCAGTTTTCTTTTATTTAAAAAAAAATCATGCTCAAATGACGTAAGTTACTGTCTTAAATCTGATCGTAAATCTGATCTTAAATCTGGTCTTAACTCTGGTCTTAAATCTGGTCTTAACTCTGTTCTTAAATCTGGTCTTAACTCTGTTCTTAAATCTGGTCTTAACTCTGTTCTTAAATCTGGTCTTAACTCTGGTCTTAAATCTGGTCTTAAATCTGTAACTGCTTTCATTTTGTATCGGTATTTATTTTTTTATGAAAGTTTACAGTGAGAAAGACCTCTCCAGGACCTTTGTGTCAGTGTGTGTGTGTGTTTTTTTTTTGTTTTTTGTAAATGTAAAATAAACTGAAGATCTTTGTCAGAAAGTTGTGTATATTCCTTGTTGATGTCTGCCCAAAAACAATAAGAGATTTTTCTTTTTGATGTTTGTGTGAACGACCATTCGAAGCCCACTGGTTTCCTGGATAACTTGTCGTCGTTCACGTGGTTCCGGAAGTACGGGACTTATTTATACCCAGGAATTCGTGGCGGAAAGTTAGAGCAGAAAACCTGAGAAATGGCAGGGAGCTAAAATCGACTCAACCGTGTTGGCTCAGCAGCCTCACAATGTTTGATTCTATGTACCATGGAATATATGGTGTGTCGTGAAATCATCATGTGCTGTTGGAGTATCGTCACCGTCGTCGTATGTGAAGATTCGCTGATTCCGTTGAACCCTATCGCATTTAAATGGACATACCAAGGTCCGTCGTGTTTTGTATTCGGTGCACTGGCACAAATGGAAATATGTTATGCAGTGCATTAGCACAATGGAAATTGTGTGTAGTAGGGAGAGGTGGATTGGAGATATTTCATGTATGCAGTGCGATGACACAGCGAGCTTATGTGAGATAGGGGGAATAGATTTTCATGGTAGCAGTGGTTGAATGTGTTAACCAGTGTATTGGCAATATATATCAGTATATATATATATATGTATATATATATATTTGAGATAAATGTATAATTGCTTAGTAGGGCCAATCTGGTCCACCGATTTAGTTATCACTTAGTTATAGATAATACATTGTATCATTTCCTGCCTATTATCATATGATATACTTTGATGTCCTGTGTATATCATATCTGTGGTGGTGTCAGTCGGACATATGTAGAAAGTTTTAATAAATGGATGTAATTTGATTTGATGACTTGGTAATGTGTATTTCATGTTTTATGTGATGTATGGATGTATGTGATGTGATGCATGACTGGCATACAGTATCTTGGAAGGGGAATCCTGGGTTCTAAAGTAGGTTTTAGTCATGGCCACCCCAGTACGGTAGTAACTTGGCCCATGGTTTTGTGAGTTTTAGCTGGGTTTGGTTCATGACCGTCCCAGATTGTCCCAGTTGTGAACTTTAATCATTCCCACATAAACATCGGGTTTCTACAGAAATAACTTTAATCATTCCCACACAAAGATTGGGTTTCTACTGACATAACTTTAATCATCCCCACACAAAGATCGGGTTTCTTCAGACATAGCTTTAATCATTCCCACACAAAGATTGGGTTTCTACAGACATATCTTTAATCATTCCCACACAAAGATCGTATTTCTACAGACACATCTTTAATCATTCCCACACAAAGAACGGGTTTCTTCAGACATATCTTTAATCATTCCCACACAAATATCGGGTTTCTACAGACTAAACTGTACATATTCCCACACAAAGATCGGGTTTCTAGACATAACTTTAATTGTTTACTCAACAAGACTTGCTTTTGACAGAGATATTAATCGTTCATCTTTTCCGTCTGGAAACATGAAACTCCGCGGTCAGCAAGATCACTATTACTATTAAACTCGTGGAGGCTGGCTAGTTCAATGTTACTATTAAACTCGTAGACTCCACCACTTGTGGAGGCCGGCTAGTTCAATGTTACTATTTAACTCGTAGACTCCATTACATTTGGTGGCCAGCTAGGCTAGTTTTATTATTAAACTCGTAGACTCTATCACTTGTGGAGGCCTACTAGATCAGTGTTACTATTAATCACGTGGACTCCATCACATTTGGTGGCCAGCTAGGTCAGTGTTACTGTTAAACTCGTAGACTCCACCATCTGTTTCGGCTGGGTAGATCAGTGTTACTATTAATCACGTATATTCCATCACTTGTGGAGGCCTACTGGATCAGTGTTACTAGTAAAGTCATAGACTCCACCACTTGTGAGAGCCTTTTAGTTCAATGTTACTATTAAACTTATAGACTCCACCACCACGTCGAAGATATATCGAGACAGGCAGTTTTCTTTTATTTAAAAAAAATCTTGCTCAAATGACGTAAGTTACTGTCTTAAATCTGATCGTAAATCTGATCTTAAATCTGGTCTTAACTCTGGTCTTAAATCTGGTCTTGAATCTGTAACTGCTTTCATTTTGTATCGGTATTTATTTTTTTTTATGAAAGTTTACCGTGAGAAAGTCCTCTCCATGACATTTATGTCTGTGTGTGTGTTTTTTTGTTTTTTTGTAAGTGTAAAATAAACTGAAGATCTTTGTCAGAAAGTTGTGTATATTCCTTGTTGATGTCTGCGCAAAAAACAATAAGAGATTTTTCTTTTTGATGTTTGTGTGAACGACCATTCGAAGCCCACTGGTTTCCTGGATAACTTGTCGTCGTTCACGTGGTTCCGGAAGTACGGAACTTATTTATACCCAGGAATTCGTGGCGGAAAGTTAGAGCAGAAAACCTGAGAAATGGCAGGGAGCTAAAATCGACTCAACCGTGTTGGCCCTGCCGCCTCACAATGTTTGATTCTATGTACCATGGATTATATTGTGTGTCGTGAAATCATCATGTGCTGTTGGAGTATCGTCACCGTCGTCGTATGTGAAGATTCGCTGATTCCGTTGAACCCTATCGCATTTAAATGGACAAACCAAGGTCCGTCGTGTTTTGTATTCGGTGCACTGGCACAAATGGAAATATGTTATGCAGTGCATTAGCACAATGGAAATTGTGTGTAGTAGGGAGAGGTGGATTGGAGATATTTCATGTATGCAGTGCGATGGCACAGCGAGCTTATGTGAGATAGGGGGATTAGATTTTCATGGCAGCAGTGGTTGAATGTGTTAACCAGTGCATTGGCAATATATATCAGTATATATATATATATATATTTGAGATAAATGTATAATTGCTTAGTAGGGCCAATCTGGTCTACCGATTTAGTTATCACTTAGTTATAGATAATACATTGTATCATTTCCTGCCTATTATCATATGATATACTTTGATGTCCTGTATATGTCATATCTGTGGTGGTGTCAGTCGGACATATGTAGAAAGTTTTAATAAATGGATGTAATTTGATTTGATGACTTGGTAATGTGTATTTCATGTTTTATGTGATGTATGGATGTATGTGATGTGATGCATGACTGGCATACAGTATCTTGGAAGGGGAATCCTGGTTCTAAAGTAGGTTTTAGTCATGGCCACCCCAGTACGGTAGTAACTTGGCCCATGGTTTTGTGAGTTTTAGCTGGGTTTGATTCATGACCGTCCCAGATTGTCCCAGTTGTGAACTTTGCACCCGCTTAGTTTATATCTGACCAAAAGTCAATAACGTATTTTCCTTTTTTGACGTCTGCCCAAAAGTCAATAAGGAATACTCCTTTGTGATGTTTGTCTTGAGACATTCGAGACTGATCAATTTCCACAGAACGTTAAAGTTTCTTTTTATTCTGTCAGTTTTTAGCCACCGATCTGTGTTGAACAACACAAGAGTTCAACAGTTTATATAAAACTTAAATAAATCTATGTTGAACAACACAAGAGTTCAGCAGTTTATATAAAACTTAAATAAATCTATGTTGAACAACACAATAGTTCAACAGTTTATATAAAATTGAAATAAATCTATGTTGAACAACACAAAAGTTCTACAGTTTATATAAAACTTAAATAAATCTATGTTGAAGAACATAAAATTTCAACAGTTAACGATAACACAGAAATCGAGAATGAAATCTGAGGACATGACTTAGAGCTTCGCCAAAAATGCTCGCCGTAGTGACGTCATGTGTTCGCCAAACACTATTTAGAGAGAGACTTTCCTACTTTCGCCAAAATAACGCGTGGGAGAGAAGTATTTTCTCGAGGTTAAATAACAAAGAAAACCCGCACCTACACTCCTCATAATATTGGATTAATTTAACCACATATTTATCTGTTTTCTCTCATTATCCAACTTCTTCTTGCCTCCCCTAAATTTGTTTACTATTTGTTGTTTATTTTAATTCTAGTTTATGGGTACATGTACCACATGTTTTGAACCACTGGTCATGGCGGCACAAAGCAACGACGGATTACCTGCTGTTTCCCCTCAACTCTAACCTCGGCTAAATTCTATCCACCACCATCACATTAATAGTGACTCTAGTAATCAATGTGTCACATTAGTTGTGATGTATTCTCATCTCTAACCTCGGCTAAATTCTCTCCACCATCATCACATTAATAGTGACTCTACTAATCAATGTGTCACATTAGTTGTGATGTGTGACCTCTGGTTATGAATCAAGCAGCGAGTTTGTCACAACAGTTATAGAGTCTGATAAGAAAATGTTGCAGGTGTCATAAAATGAGTGATCCACAAAATAATATCAGCGCATGTTCCAAGATCACGACATCAAAGAAGAGATAATGTTCCCCAGAGATATGAAAGAAGAATAAGAATAAGAAAAAGAAAAAGATCAAGTTATTTAGACCATGAACATTAACATGGTTTAGTGTATAGCATCACAAAATGTGATTGAACATACCGTGAGCTTTTATATTCAGCATTACCTTCAAGCTAGACAGTGATGTTTTATATATTGCCTTCAAGCTAGACAATGATATTTTATATACTAGCTTCAAGCTAGACAGTGATATTTTATAAATTACCTTGAAGCTAGACAATGATATTTTATATTATTAGCTTCAAGCTAGACAGTAATATTTTATATATTACCTTCAAGCTAGACAGTGATATTTTATATATTATCATCATCATCATCATCATGTGCCGTGCCGACTGGCGTTGGCTATTATGCTTCTCCAGAGTACGCGATCCTTCATGCAGGCCATCAGCTCAGTTGGTGATCTCCTCTCACATCATCCTGTCAGACTGTCCAGTATCATTTCTCTTGGTCTTCCTCTTGATCTTCTTCCTTCTATTTTTCCTGTTGTTATAATATTTTCTCATTGCATGTCCTATGAAAGTACATTGTCTCTCTCTTATCTTTCTGACAAGGTTTTTTGTCTCTCCAACTCTTCTCATACATTCTTCATTAGTTATTTTTGCTGTCCAGGGGATTCGCAACATTCTTCTAATAAACCACATTTTTGCTGCTTCCAATGATTTTTGTGCAGACTTGCCTATTGTCCATGATTCACTTCCATATAACAAGATAGGTTCAATATAGCATTTTAGGACTCGTTTTCTAACATTCATTGATAAGGATGTGTTGGTCAATATGTTTCTTATTCTCTGAAACGCAGTCTTTGCTTGGCTTATTCTGTTCTTAATTTATGTTCTGCATTTCCCATCTGAAGTTATTACTGCTCCAAGGTAATTGAATTTCTGCACCTGCTTTAGAATAGTTCCGTTTAATTTTATACTGCATGCTGGTGGATTCTGTTTCTTAGATATAACCATAGTCTCTGTCTTTTTGATGTTCAAAGTAAGGCCTTTCTGTTCACTTTCTTTGGCCACTTTATCCAAGAGATTTTGCAGGTGTTGTTGGTTCTCAGCTATCAGTACTGTGTCGTCAGCATACCGAAGGTTGTTAATATTGTATCCTCCAATTTTTATGCCTGGTTCTGTGATGATTGTTCTTAGAATATTGATGATTGTTCTTAGAATATTCTCGCTATACAGAGAAAAAAGGTCTGGAGATAGTACACATCCTTGTCGCACCTCTTGTTTTATAGTCTGATATTTTCCAATTATATTTTGAACTCGAACTGCTGCTTCTTGCTGCCAGTATAGATGTTTTACAATCCTCAGGTCTTTGCCGTCTATATTGATGTCTTCAAGCATTTTAATAATTTTATTATGTTTCACCTTGTCAAATGCCTTGGTGTAATCAATGAAGCATAAGTAGAGATCTTTCTGTACTTCTAAAGCTCTTTCTGTTAGTGTTCGTAAAGCATAAATGGCATTGTGTGTTCCCTTTCCTTCAACAAATCCAAACTGTTCATCTGCTATTTCCATTTTTATCTTTTTCCTTGTTCTTCTCATAATTATTCTCAGAAGTAGCTTCGTTATGTGACATGAGAGGCTGATAGTCCGGTGGTCGTCACATTCCTTTGCACCTGGTTTCTTTGGTAGTGCTATAAACGTGGATTTAATCAAGTCACTGGGAATATAACCATTGTTGTAAATGTCATTCAGTAACTTGGTTAATATTTTTATTCCTGTCTTCTCTACTGCTTCTATTTCTTCTATTGTTATATTATCAGGCCCAGTCGCTTTTCCTTTCTTCATGTGTTTGATGGCATCTATGATTTCATCTTCAAGTATTGGTGGTCCATCACAGTTTTCAGTATCTGGTGTTAATTCTGGTCTTTCTCCTCCATATAGCTCACCGATATACTCTGTCCACCTGTCCACAATGTCTTCTTTTCCCATTAACATTTTACCTTCTTTCGATTTCAGGCATCCTGTGGTATATTTTGTTTTCCTGCCTGTGAGTTCACTAATTCGTTTGTGCATGTTTTTGCTGTCTCTAATATGAGAGTCCTCTATCTGTGTGCACTGCTCATTTAACCACACTTCTTTTGCTTCTCTGCGTTTGCGTCTTATTTCTTTATTTATCTTATTATATTTGTTCTCGTTATTTTTACTCCTCCTCCTCTTGTCCATCAGTCCTAAGATGTCGTCTGTCATCCATTTATTTTTAGGAGCTTCTTTTTTTGGTGGTATTATCTCCTTAACACTTTGGTGGATAGAATCTCTTAACATTTCCCATTGTTCATCTATACTATTTATCTTTGCTGTTGCAATGTATCTATTTGTTATAATAACTTTGTATTGTTCTCGCGGTTCTTGGTCGTTTTTAAGAAGTTCTCTATTCAGTTTGATGTTTCTCACTTTTCTGCCTGCCTTCTTTAGTTTTATTCTAACTTTTCCACAGAGTGGATCATGGTCACTATTGCAGTCAGCTCCTGGCATGGTTTTTGTTGTCAGTAATGCATTGCGGAATCGTTTGTTGATTAATATGTAGTCTATCTGATTAAAAGTCTTTTTATCTGGGCTGCACCACGTTGCCAGTCTTCGAGGATGTTGTTTAAAGCAGGTGTTTCCTACAACCATGCTGTGTATTCTTGCCCATTCAATTAATTTATAACCTCTGTCATTCCTCTCCCCCAGTTCATAGTCACCAACGATGTCCGAAGTTCTTCCTTTACCAACTTTGGCATTAAAATCTCCCATGACTATGGCATCTTCATGTGACTTTGTGTGTTTTAGTGCTGTCTCTATGTCATTATAAAATAGCTGTACATCTTCTTCAGAGCTTTCAGATGTTGGAGCGTACACTTGTATACTATTTATGTTTATTGGTTGTCCTTTCAGTTGGGCTAGCAGGACTCGGTCCGAGATGTTCAAATATCCTACAATTGTCCTTGCCGTTTGTTCATCAAATATAATTCCTACTCCTCGTTCATGTTTCTCACTTCCTGAATATATTATTGTATATTTATCTGAGTTTATCTTCCCTGCACATGTCCATCTAACTTCACTCATTCCTAATATGTTGATCTTCATCCTTTCCATTTCCCTCTTTACATTTTCTAATTTTCCAGCCTGGAATAAAGTTCTAACATTCCATGTTGCTATTTTGAACTTGTTAGTTTTGCCACCAGTAGCTTGATGACGATCTGGCCTCACCTGTGGCTCGTGAGCTGCCCTACCGGACGAGGCTGTTCCAGAGGAACATCCATTAACGTCGTTCATTATGAATCGATTATTCTGTTCAAGCATAACTATTCTTGGGAACTACAACAGTGGTTTCCCGTTGCCTTCTGTCGTTTTGTGTACGGACTCTCCGCTAGACTTTGGACTCCCTGTCCTACCCACAAGGCAGCGGGAACGAGAGGTTTTAAGGCGCCTCTGACCCGCCTGGTATTCCCTTCACTGAGCACCTGAGGCACTTTATAGGAGTAGTAGAGCCACCTACTACCCCACCTCGCTCTCTGAGTCTACCGCCAGTTGGTCCGCGCCTGCTTATTTGGATAACTCCTTATTCACAGGGATCCTGCATATCTGGAGGACTTTCACCATCCGCCACCTGTGACGCGCTGGTTTGGGGATGGTCGCCCAGCTTTACCCAGTTTATATATTAGCTTCAAGCTAAAACGATATTACATACATTACCTTCAAGTTAGACAGTGATATTTTGTACGTTACCTTCAATCTAGACAGTGATATTTTATATATTAGCTTCAAGCTAAAACGATATTACATACATTACCTTCAAGTTAAACAGTGATATTTTGTACGTTACCTTCAAGTTAGACAGTGATGTTTTATAAATTACCTTCAAGCTAGACAGTGATATTTTATATATTATACTGATTACAATTGAATAAATGAAGAGAATTACCACAGCTACATCCGTTGTTGAGATGTTCTGATGTCAGAGTTTTACGTATCAAGTCCATGTGACCATTCACGTTGACAAAGTCTAGCTCACACTGGAAGCTTCTATACAGACAGTCTTTTTCTTTACCAAAGTCTAAAGTCAGCTCAGCCTGATACCTGGATATGTTACCTGTACCGTTCATATCATTACTTTTATCTTGTTCTACAAACAGACCCGCTCTAGTCAGTGAGACAGAGGCCAGTCCTAATTTGGTCTCTGAGTGAGTGACGTCATAGATAGTCATCCCAGTGATGCTAAAAATAGCTCTGTCCTTGATGACGTCATGTGTGCAATGGAGACGTCCACAGAAGTTTTGTTCCGAGAATCTCTCAATAGAAAGTTCTAGACCTGTAGAAAATACCAATATAGATATTTCTTTCTATAGACAGTTCTAGACGTGTAGAAAATATCAGTATAGATATTTCTTTCTATAGACAGTTCTAGACCTGTAGAAAATATCAGTATAGATATTTCTTTCTATAGACAGTTCTAGGCGTGTAGAAAGTATAAATATAGATATTTCATTCACATAGATAGTTATAGACATGCAGAAATTATACATATAGACATGTTCTTTCCATAGACAGTTGTACACATTTAGAAAGTATAAATAGACACATTTTCTTTCAATGCACTGTTCTAAAACTATAGAAATTATAAATATAGACATTTTCTTTCTATAGACAGTTTTACACATTTAGAAAGTATAAACATAGACATTTTCTTTCAATGCACAGTTCTAGAATATAGACATTTTCCTTCTGTACACAGATTGTTAACATTATTAAGGACTTCTACAATGGATATGTTTGTGCAGTCAACACAGAAGAAGGAGTGAGTGAATGGTTCCAGATTAAAACAGGCATGAAACAAGGATGTATATTATCTCCCCTGCGTTTTGGAATTGACGTAGACTTCATAAAAAAAGTATGTACAGGTAAAACCGGCATTGATTGAATACATGGGACTCAAATGGAAGGTCCTGATTTTGCAGATGACATAACTCTTATCAGTGACAATGTGAAATCTTTGCATGTAAAAACAGATACCCTTTCTTCTATGGTTAGGAAAATACGTACTTGAAATTAACAGGTATAAAACAAAAATATTGAAACTTCCCATTAACCACGAAGGACAAATAAACGTAGAAGAAACAGCTGTTGAAGAAGTAAACCATGTTGTATATCTGGGCAGCTACATAGACCAGGATTTTGACACCAGAAAGGAAGTTAGAATTCGAATTGCACAAGCAGCATTGACATTCAAGAATTTTGAGAACATATGACATTCAAATGTTATAAGCACAAAAAAACCAAGTTAAGATTATTCAAGTTCAAATGTAATATCCACCCTTATTTATGCATGTGAAAGCTGGAAAACAACTAAAGAAACAGACAAGAAATTAGACTCTTTCGAAAACAAATACCTAAGGAAAATACTCGTTATAAAAAAGGTAAAGGTAAACTTCCCGTTTCCATGCTATTAAGTCACATTGGGGAATACGGTGTTAGGCCCGTATTTTCCTTGACCTTCGGCACATGAATGTGTGATATGGTCAGTATCACACTCGGTATAAAGTGGAATGAATTCAAGAACAACGCAAACGAGTAAATAACATCCTGTGTTATGGGTGATCAGAAAAAGAAGATGGACATATGTCGGTCATGTGATGAGAAAAACCAATCAGAGGATCCCCAAACAAGCTATCAAGTGGAACATAACAGGCCGAAGAAAAAGAGTTCTACCACGTGAAACTAAAAATAAGACATTGTTAAGAGAGGCCAGTTCAGTGGGCATAACATCCCTTGATGAGATTGATAAACTTGACGAAGTCAGAAAATCTCGGCGAACTACCATGTGGTAGTTGTGACGTTTATCAGCACGGGTAGGATGTAAGATGTAGGATGTAAGATGTAAGATGTAGGATGTAAGATGTAAGATGTAGGATGTAAGATGTAAGATACAAATTTATAAGAACAAAAAAAACAGTTGTTCGTCTACTATTGTCTATAACTAGATAGTGCAAATAAACAAGAAACAAAACCTCATATAGAACTCTTTAACATAAATTATCCCCGTTTATGGTGAATGTATTGTTTCTTATAGTAATGGTAGACAGAGGCGTAATATTAATAACCTTCGGTATGCTGACGACACAGTACTGACAGCTGAGAACCAACAAGACCTGCAAAATCTCTTGGATAAAATCTCCAAAGTGAACAGAAAGGCCTTATTTTGAACATCAAAAAGACAGAGACTATGGTTATATCTAAGAAAAACAATCCACCAGCATGCAGTATAGAATGTTTCGAATCCCCTGGACAGTAAAAATAACTAAAGAAGAATGTATGAGAAGAGCTGGAGAGACAAAAAATTTTGTCAAAAAGATAATAGAGAGACAATATACTTTCATAGGACATGCAATGAGAAGTGATGGCATTGAAAATATTATAACAACAGGAAAAATAGAAGGAAGAAGATCAAGAGAAAGACCAAGAGAAATGATACTGGACAGTCTGACGGGATGGTGTGAGAGGAGATCACCAACTGAGCTGATGGCCTTCATGAAGGATCGTGTACTCTCGAGAAGCATAATAGCCAACACCAGTCGGCACGGCATCTGATGATGATGATGATGATGATGATGATGAGACAGAGGTGTATGGTCCAGTTCTAAAAACAGACAGAAAGAGTGAGAACATTGAACTGAGACAAGAATGGCAGAAAGTAAGATGAGCACATATAAAGAAAAACATATAACAATCCAATATTTCGACAAAAGCCTTTTTCAAAGATCACATTAAAAAGACAACACAACACATAAAAACACGAGAAATAGATGAAAAATTAAACATTTAATAATATGCTAATAACGCACATTTTCCTATGAAATAATGAAGCTTACAGACCTTTACCATCATCAGATATGACGAAGATAACAAAGAAGATCAGAAGGCGTTTCTTGACTGACATGATTTGTAGATTCTTCTGTTGAGATTATACTGCCATGAAAGAGAATGAAAATATAATCGTACAAAAGTCTGGTCTGCTTTACAACAAAAGTCTGGTCTGCTTTACAGCTACAACACAAACTACTCTGAGAAAAATGATGGCAGAAACCTGCAGAATTATGTTTTATTTCAAACAGAAAAGTCTAAACACTTACACGAGATGGGGGAGATAGCAAACACTTACAAGAGATGGGGGAGATAGCAAACACTTACAAGAGATGGTACAGACAGTTACGGGAAAGTGGTATGTGTTTATGTGGTTGTAGATAACAAAGTGAGCACTTAGAAATGAAAAACAGACAGCAGTAATATCAAATTTGGACAAAATATCTATGTCAAGGTCAACAGATATGGCAAAACAACAGATAAAAACTTGAAAAAAAACTAACCTATTAGAAATCAAGGCTGTGTGAAAGTTTGGCAGAAAATTTACCCAGTAAGAGATTGGGAAGATAGAAATAGAAGAAAGTGAACATTTAACGCAAATTAAAACCAAGTTATTTCAGTATGTTCAGTTGAACACCAAAGACAGGACATTCTCTACAAACACCACAGACAGGACATTCTCTATAAACACCACAGACAGGACATTCTCTATAAACACCACAGACAGGACATTCTCTATAAACACATCAGACAGGATATTCTCTATAAACACCACAGACAGGACATTTTCTATAACCACCACAGACAGGACATTCTCTATAAACACCACAGACAGAACATTCTCTACAAACACTACAGACAGAACATTCTCAATAAACACATCAGATAGGACATGAGACTCGCATGGAATGCTAAAACCTCTGAACTAGAAAGATTACACATCACACAAAACTATTTTTTTGTTATTCGTTGCATGTTTTTTATGCATTTTCCTGGGATATTTGCGACCCTGATTCAGAAAATTGCATTGGATAGACCTCATCAGCTCTATTTTCTTAGATATAGTTGGCATCAGCTGTAGTTTCTTAGATATGGTTAGCATCAGATCTAGTTTCTTAGATATGGTTGGCATCAGCTCTAGTTTCTTAGATATGGTTGGCATCAGCTCTAGTTTCTTAGATGTGGTTGGCATCAGCTCTGATTTCTTAGATATGGTTGGCATCAGTTCTAGTTTTTTGGATATGGTTGGCATCAGCTCTAGTTTCTCATATATGGTTGTCATCAGCTCTAGTTTCTTAGATATGGTTGAATTTATAAAATTTTATTCCTCTCTTTAACAAAGCTCTTCTGCAGGATTGGGGTGTCATAACAAGCTGTCTTATTTGAACGGGGAATTTATGTATTTTGTGTACCCACATGTTCTTTGTATAATGACCTTTGTTTCACAACTATTCGTCTATTTCCTTTCCTATAATGCACACTGGAATAAAAATGTATAGCACAAATGACAAAATCGCTTTTGTTCTGTTTATTACATAATTATGTGCACAAAAGTAAGATGGTAAATCATGGTTTTCGTGGACTATATAAAGTTGTATTTCAAAGGTTTCTCAACCTAATCTATTTAAAACAGTTGCGCTGTATACTAGTTATGATCGTAAACGAGGTGTGTGTATATTCCCAGTCATATCATTTTATTTTTGTCCAAATTGATCACCGTAGAGGTTATTTCTACTTCAAAACGGTGCTGGTCGAATCATTCCGACGTATTTTGTTATATTTGTTGGGAGTACACACTGAAAGCAAGTAGGAAACCTATTTCTGAGTTTGTGAAAAAAGATCATATGTAGGTTATTTTGGTGTCAAGCTTGGAGATGAAGATAAGCCATGGGCTCCTCATATTGTATGTAAAACTTGTACGAACATTTGCGTCAGTGGACAAATGGAAAGAGAAGTTGCCTGAAATTTGGTGTGGACTGAACCGAAAAACTACTTCGATGACTATTTTTGTATTGTTAATGTCATAAGCCTCAATCGAAATAATCGTGACAAGTTGTCTTACCTTTATCTACCTCCAGCCAGGAGACCTGTTCCGCTCTCGTATCTTGTACCTGTTCTACCTTTCCTTGAACTACCACAGCTCTCGTATCTTGTACCTGTTATACCTTTCCTTGAACTACCACAGCTCTCAGATCTTGTACCTGTTCTACCTTTCCTTGAACTAACCCAGCTTTCAGAGGATGAGTCTTGCATGTCTGATATCGCACAAGGTAAAGAAAGTGGAGGCAGTGACTCTCTCTCTCTCTCTCTGAACCTTAAGCTCCCAGGGCACATGATGTTTCCGCAAGGGTTATCCACAAATGCCTGTCCTTTGCATTTTTTCCGCTCCTGCCCAGCTGAGCCCTCTATTTGCTCAACATCCTCTCTGTTGTTCTTCTCTATGTCTCTTTTGGTCTACCCTTACTTCTGTTCCCCTGTGGTGTCCATCTTAGTGATATATTTGGTAATGAATTATCTACAGATCAGTAAATTATAAATGACCCACATTTCATACCTGCAATTAATGAAATCGAATCATATGCCTGGTCTTCATTTGTTCTTGTTGTGAAAAGCTTTCTTGCCAACAAGAAGGCAGACAACTACACACAATTGGTAGAGTATATGCTCTTTCATTTCAATAGGCTTGGCTGTAACATGAGTGTTAAAATCCATTATCTGCACAGTCATTTAGATCGCTTTCCAGAGAACCTTGAAGACTTAAGCTAAGAGCAAGATGAACGACTTCAGCAAGACATAAAAACTGGAAGCCAGATACAAAGGAAGATGGGAGACTATTGTTGGAATCTTATGTGGGATTATCCTGGTAGATCCCACTCTCAGAAGTCTTACAAAAGGAACTTCTTGTGTGTCGAATGAGTGGAAAGTTTGTATCATAAACTTGTCCTTTTGGTATGAAATAAGTAGATTTTCATGTAGTACACATTTCTTTTAATGTTTAATATGTTTACCTCATGATTAAAGAATATTAACTTGAAACAATATTTTAAAATATCCTTATGTGTTATGGGCGAGTAGAGTGAAGAATGGTATATGGCATATGTTCTGTATCTCAAAATTTGGGAAATTTGTCCCATGTTTGGAGTCAGCACAGACAGGTATAATATTTGAGGCACCAAACTGTGTGTTGGTCAGTGTTATCTGAAGGTCAGATATACCCAGAAACAGATCTAACATTTGAGTCACCAAACTGTGTGTTGGTCAGTGTTATCTGAAGGTCAAATATACCCAGAAACAGGTCTAACATTTGAGTCACCAAACTGTGTGTTGGTCAGTGTTATCTGAAGGTCAAATATACCCAGAAACAGGTCTAATATTTGAGTCACCAAAATGTGTGTTGGTCAGTGTTATCTGAAGGTCAAATATACCCAGAAACAGGTCTAACATTGAGTCACCAAACTGTGTGTTGGTCAGTGTTATCTGAAGGTCAAATATACCCAGAAACAGGTCTAATATTTGAGTCACCAAAATGTGTGTTGGTCAGTGTTATCTGAAGGTCAAATATACCCAGAAACAGGTCTAACATTTGAGTCACCAAACTGTGTGTTGGTCAGTGTTATCTGAAGGTCAAATATACCCAGAAACAGATCTAACATTTGAGTCACCAAAATGTGTGTTGGTCAGTGTTATCTGAAGGTCAATATACCCAGAAACAGGTCTAACATTTGAGTCACCAAAATGTGTATTGGTCAGTGTTATCTGGTCGGAGATCTGTGACAGAGTGGACTGAAGTGGCAGAGTTTAATCCTTGCCTGGAACAACACAGATTAAATTAAAATTTATTTTTATCTAACTTCCAACTTCCTGCAATTTTTATTGATCTTATATTCAGATTTTCTATAATTATAATTTATCTTATTTTCTGCTTCACAGTTATAACTTATTTTACCTTCAGCTTCTCCACAGTTATAATTTATTTTACCTTCAGCTTCTCCATAGTTACAATTTACCTTACCTTCAGCTTCTCCACAGTTATAATTTATCTTACCTTCAGCTTCTCCATAGTTACTATTTATCTTACCTTCAGCTTCTTCACAGTTATAATTTATCTTACATTCAGCTTCTCCACAGTTATAATTTATCTTACTTTCAGCTTCTCCATAGTTACAATTTATCTTACCTTCAGCTTCTCCATAGTTACAATTTACCTTACCTTCAGCTTCTCCACAGATATAATTTATCTTACCTTCAGCTTCTCCATAGTTACAATTTATCTTACATTCAGCTTCTCCACAGTTATAATTTATCTTACTTTCAGCTTCTCCACAGTTATAATTTATCTTACCTTCAGCTTCTCCACAGTTTAATTTATCTTACTTTCAGCTTCTCCACAGTTATAGTTTATCTTACCTTCAGCTTCTCCACAGTTTAATTTATCTTACTTTCAGCTTCTTCACAGTTATAATTTATCTTACCTTCAGCTTCTCCAAAGTTATAATTTATCTTACTTTCAGCGTCTCCACAGTTATAATCTCTATACAAAACTTCCATCTACTAAGAACTCTCATCTACTTCTTTCTGTCTTGTAGCTCATACTCTAGGTTCTATACTCATATAATATTTTATGCAGCCTTCATCTCGACTTCACAACACATGTCGCTCTCCAGTCTTTTCATCTGTTTCCTTCAGCCTGTCTTTGATATGAACGAATTCGACTGTTTTAACACTCCAGTAATTCTTCGTTTACATATTTACAACTTTTCTAGACACATCATAGAACAAAAAGACAATAAGTAACAGTGTATATTCGTGAATTCTTATTTCTTATACAAAATGTCTTTAATTTTAGACCTTCTCTTCATACTTCTTATGCAAAATACACGTAAATTAAGACTCTCTTCTTATTTCCAAAAGAAAATTAAAGAAAATTTAGACTTTCTCCTCTTGTTTTTATAAAGAATTAAGGTAAATTTAGTGTTTCTCTTCTTATTTCTTATAGAGAATTAATGTAAATTTAGACTTTCTTATCTTATTTCCTATACAAAATAAATGTAAATTTAGACTTTCTCTTGTTATTTCTTATATAAAATTAAATTAAATTTAAATTCTCCTTCTTATTTCTTAACACAATTATTGTAAATTTATACTTCCTCTTATTATGTCTTATACAAAATTAATATAAATTTATACTTTCTCTTCTTATTTGTTATACAAAATTAATGGGGTATGAATACTTTCTCTTCTTTTTTCTTGTACAAAATTAATGTAAATTTAGACTTTCTCTTATTAGTTCTTATACAAATAGTAATGTAAATTTTGACTCGCTTTTCTTAAATCCTACGATTGGATGATTGTGAAAGATTAATGTGAAAGATGAAACGACACACCTGTGTGTCTCGTGAACGTATGTCCTTTTATATTAAAGATATTCTTGACAAATACGATAACTTATAATTCTGGTACATAAAGACTAACAACTCCAAATACAGAAATTTACCTAACAGTTAAAATTAAGAACTTGCACTATCAAGACAGAAGAGATTTTACCAAGAAGATAAAATTAAGAACATTAACTATCAGGACAGAAGAAAGTTTACCAAGCAGATAAAATTAAGAACTTTAACTATCAAGACAGAGCACACACTCGTGTACTATATATAATTTATGACTCTGACGTAAGTTCCAACACAGGCGTCACTGAAGTTCCCAAACATGTACAGAAACGTTCCCTTGTGTAGGAGAAGAAGTGGTTAAAGTTGACGTTCAGAATCTTGTCATAGGAAAAGGAAGGGAAAGAACACAAGGTCAGAGTTCACTAAAGAGATAATATAAATGTCCGACATGTGTGACTAGATTAATTCATGTCAAAGATTAGAGTTGACTAAAGTTATAATATAAATGTCTGACATGTGTGACTAGATTAATTCATGTCAAAGATTAGAGTTGACTAAAGTTATAATATAAATGTCTGACATGTGTGACTAGATTAATTCATGTCAAAGATTAGAGTTGACTAAAGTTATAATATAAATGTCTGACATGTGTGACTAGATTAATTCATGTCAAAGATTAGAGTTGACTAAAGTTATAATATAAATGCCCGACATGTGTGACTAGATTAATTCATGTCAAAGATTAGAGATGACTAAAGTTATAATATAAATGCCCGACATGTGTGACTAGATTAATTCATGTCAAAGATTAGAGATGACTAAAGTTATAATATAAATGTCTGACATGTGTGACTAGATTAATTCATGTCAAAGATTAGAGTTCACTAAAGAGATAATATAAATATCTGACATGTGTGACTAGATTAATTCATGTCAAAGATTAGAGATGACTAAAGTTATAATATAAATGCCCGACATGTGTGACTAGATTAATTCATGTCAAAGATTAGAGATGACTAAAGTTATAATATAAATATCTGACATGTGTGACTAGATTAATTCATGTCAAAGATTAGAGATGACTAAAGTTATAATATAAATGCCCGACATGTGTGACTAGATTAATTCATGTCAAAGATTAGAGATGACTAAAGTTATAATATAAATGCCCGACATGTGTGACTAGATTAATTCATGTCAAAGATTAGAGATGACTAAAGTTATAATATAAATGTCTGACATGTGTGACTAGATTAATTCATGTCACAATCAAAGGCAGAAATGTGGCTTCTTACGTAGTTGAGACTGTGTTCTAATGTGAACGTTATTGTAGTAGTAGCCATGGTAGTTGTATTTTATACGTTGTTTATTACCTGTTGTTTTCTTTTCTTCTAATGTGTTTATTATTAGTAGTCTTATTTCGTTTTGTTCTGTTTTTATTGTTGAAATGCTTCACTTGTTTCAAAAGTTGGTTGTCCATGAAGATCCTTGTTATCTTCTCTCGCTATAGTCATGACTTTCATTTTTTCAGCACTGATTTTCATGTTGTGTCTTTTATATGCCCTTGCTAAGTTATTCATGTTCTACTGCATGTCTTTCACATGCCCTAGCTAAGTTATTCATGTTCTACTGCATGTCTTTCACATGCCCTAGCTAAGATATTCATGTTCTACTGCATGTCTTTCACATGCCCTAGCTAAGTTATTCATGTTCTACTGCATGTCTTTCTCTGATGTGGCTGTAAGTGCGTGATATTAAAAAAAAGGAGTTTATTTATATCCAGCTATTTGGTTTATTGTCTGGAGGTTGTTGTGAGTTTATCTCCCTTCTTTCTGGAGTTGGGCAGTTTTATGGTGGAATTTTTACTATGTATGTTAGCTTCTTTCGAGATGCCAATGTATGTTAGCTTCTTTCCAGATGTCAATGTATGTTAGCTTCTTTCCAGATGTCAATGTAAGTTAGCTTCTTTCCAGATGTCAATGTATGTTAGCTTCTTTCCAGATGTCAATGTATGTTAGCTTCTTTCCAGATGTCAATGTATGTTAGCTTCTTTCCAGATGTCAATGTATGTTAGCTTCTTTCCAGATGTCAATGTATGTTAGCTTCTTTCCAGATGTCAATGTATGTACTCTTATTTCCAGATGTCAATGCATGTTACCTTCATTTCAGATGTCAATATATGTTAGCTTCATTCCAGATGTCAATACATGTTACCTTATTTCCAGATGTCAATACATGTTACCTTATTTCCAGATGTCAATGTATGTTACCTTATTTCCAGATGTCAATGTATGTTACCTTCTTTCCAGATGTCAATGTATGTTACCTTATTTCCAGATGTCAATGTATGTTACCTTATTTCCAGATGTCAATGTATGTTACCTTATTTCCAGATGTCAATGCATGTTACCTTATTTCCAGATGTCAATGCATGTTACCTTATTTCCAGATGTCAATGTATGTTACCTTATTTCCAGATGTCAATACATGTTACCTTATTTCCAGATGTCAATGTATGTTACCTTATTTCCAGATGTCAATGCATGTTACCTTATTTCCAGATGTCAATGCATGTTACCTTCTTTCCAGATGTCAATGCATGTTACCTTATTTCCAGATGTCAATACATGTTACCTTATTTCCAGATGTCAATGCATGTTACCTTATTTCCAGATGTCAATGTATGTTACCTTATTTCCAGATGTCAATGTATGTTACCTTCTTTCCAGATGTCAATACATGTTACCTTATTTCCAGATGTCAATACATGTTACCTTATTTCCAGATGTCAATGCATGTTAGCTTATTTCCAGATGTCAATGTATGTTACCTTATTTCCAGATGTCAATGTATGTTACCTTCTTTCCAGATGTCAATGTATGTTACCTTATTTCCAGATGTCAATGTATTTTAGCTTCTTTCCAGATGTCAATGTATGTTACCTTATTTCCAGATGTCAATGTATGTTACCTTCTTTCCAGATGTCAATGTATGTTATTAATTGAAGGGGAATTAGTACACAGCCGTGCCAGACTCCAGATTTATCTTTGATGAATGGTTCGGAGTGTCCCGCAGTTGTTCTAACTGTATACACTGACTGTGTTCATATAACGTTTGTGCATACATTCATCAGAGTGTACTAACTACATAATGCTGTAAGATTTCCCACAGTTTATCTATTCTATCAAAGAATGCTTTTTCTTGATCTGCATAATCTATGTGCAGTATCTGATTGTGTTCAACTTATGTTTCTGTTAGCTGTCTTAGGTAAAAGATGGCCTCTGTACAGCTTCTACTTTTTTTTTCTAAATCTCACCCGAGTTTCATGTAACTGTGGTTCAGTAATTGGCCACAGTCTGTTCTCTAGGATCTTGCAGAATGTTTTTCCAGTATAGCTTAGTAGTGAGATAGCTCTGTATTGGCTGCAGTCTGTTCTCTAGGATCTTGCGGAATGTTTTTCCAGTATAGCTTAGTAGTGAGATAGCTCTGTATTGGCTGCAGTCTGTTCTCTAGGATCTTGCGAATGTTTTTCCAGTATAGCTTAGTAGTGAGATAGCTCTGTATTGGCTGCAGTCTGTTCTCTAGGATCTTGCGGAATGTTTTCCCAGCATGGCTTAGTAGTGAGATAGCTCTGTATTGGCTGCAGTCCCTTTTACTGTCTTTTTTCTTCCAAACCCGGAGTAATTACAGCATTTCTCCAGTCCTGTGGTGTTTCTTCTTTCTCACATACCAGGTTGTAGAGACTGTGAGGCCAGTATATATGAGTATCGTAGTCTACTTATTTTCTTGCAGCATTCATATCTGAGAACTATAGTCTACTTATTTTACTACAATATCCACATCTGAGAACTATAGTCTACTTATTTCACTACAATATCCATATCTGAGAACTATAGTCTTCTTCTTCTACCGCAGCATCCATATTTGGCACATAAGGCTCTGTGTACAGTAAATCTTTATTATGTAGTAGCTATCTGAGGATGTACATATATATATATATATATATACACACACACACTAGCTGAGTACTCGACGTTGTTCGGGTATTTATTTCTCCCACTCAACAAAGTTCTGTTCATTGCCGCAACCTTCTAGAACGTATATAGAGGTCTGTTCAGTTCCACAGTCTTCTTGAAAGTTCTATAATATTCAATTCATTTCCATAAACTTCTAGACGGTTCTACAGGGTCTAGACGGTTCTACAGTGTCTAGACGGTTCTGCAGGGTCTAGATGGTTCTACAGGGTCTAGACGGTTCTACAGTGTCTAGACGGTTCTACAGGGTCTAGACGGTTCTACAGTGTCTAGACGGTTCTGCAGGGTCTAGATGGTTCTACAGGGTCTAGACGGTTCTACAGTGTCTAGACGGTTCTGCAGGGTCTAGACGGTTCTACAGTGTCTAGACGGTTCTACAGTGTCTAGACGGTTCTACAGGGTCTAGACGGTTCTACAGGGTCTAGACGGTTCTATAGTGTCTAGACGGTTCTACAGGGTCTAGACGGTTCTACAGTGTCTAGACGGTTCTACAGGGTCTAGATGTTCCTACAGGGTCTAGACGGTTCTACAGGGTCTAGACGGTTCTACAGGGTCTAGACGGTTCTACAGGGTCTAGATGGTTCTACAGGGTCTAGATGGTTCTACAAGGTCTAGATGGTTCTACAGGGTCTAGACGGTTCTACAGGGTCTAGACGGTTCTACAGGGTCTAGATGGTTCTACAGGGTCTAGATGGTTCTACAGGGTCTAGACGGTTCTACAGGGTCTAGACGGTTCTACAGGGTCTAGACGGTTCTACAGTGTCTAGACGGTTCTACAGGGTCTAGATGGTTCTACAGGGTCTAGATGGTTCTACAGTGTCTAGACGGTTCTACAGGGTCTAGATGGTTCTACAGGGTCTAGACGGTTCTACAGTGTCTAGACGGTTCTACAGGGTCTAGATGGTTCTACAGGGTCTAGACGGTTCTACAGGGTCTAGACGGTTCTACAGGGTCTAGACGGTTTGATTATAAACAACATTTTTAGTTTCACCTCCAGAGGCAATAAGAAATAAATTCTTGAGTGTACCCAGCTTTGTGCAAGGAACATAAAGTTGTCCGTGGGAGACACATTGTGATCTCAAATCTATCTCTCTCCCCGTCCCTACCTCTCTCTCTCTATCTCTCTTTCCCCCACTCTCCTTCTCTCTCTCCCTTGACAAAGCAACATAAAGTTATCTGTGGGAGAAACACGGCCATCTCAAATCTATCTCTCCCTCTCTGTCCCTATATTTCTCCTGGTCTCTCTCCCTCTCGATCTCTTTCTTATTTTAATGTTTGTTAAAAAAAACATATGTTAGAAGATGATTTACAATGTATTTTTGTTTATGTATATGTCTGCGGGTGTATGTGTGCGTGAGTGCTATTTTATTAGGTCAATGACTTCTTCTCTTTTACTTTGAATGTAATAGTTAAATCTTACACTCTTTTGATATGTTTTTCCTAATTTAATTTGTATTTTTGTACTAAATCAAGTGTGTGGGAAGAATGAAAGATGGAGTGATGAAGGGCAGAATGTAAGACGGGCTTGCGTGCCCAATTCTTTACCCTTGAAAAATAAAGATTATTCATTCATTCATTCTCCTTCTCTCTCCCTCTCTATCTCTTTCTCCTCTCTCCCTCTTTAGTTCTTTTTCCTTCTCTCTCCTCTCTATCTCTTTCTCCTTCTCTCTCCCTCTCTATCCCTTTCTCCTTCTCTCTCTCTATCTCTTTCTCCTTCTCTCTCCCTCTCTGTCACTATTTCTCTCCTGGTCTCTCTCCCTCTCTAGATCTTTCTCCTTCTCTCTCCCTCTCTATCTCTTTCTCTCTCCCTCTCTATCTCTTTCTCCTTCTCTCTCCCTCTCTATCTCTTTCTCTTTCTCTCTCCCTCTCTATCTCTTTCTCTTTCTCTCTCCCACTCTATCTCTTTCTCCTTCTCTCTCTCTCTCCCTTGACCAAGCAACATAAAGCTGTCCGTGGGAGAAACATAGCGATCTCAAATTTATCTCTCTCCTTCTGTCCCTATTTCTCTCCTGATCTCTCTCCCTCTCTTTCTCCTTCTCTCTCCCTCTATCTCTATCTCACTCTCTCCCTCTATCTCTATCTCACTCTTTCCCTTTCAGCCTCTCTCTACCTCACTCTCTCCCAGTATCTATCTCTCTCCCTACCTTCCTCTCTCCATCCTTTTCTCTCTCCCTTGAGCAAGTAACATAAAGTTGTTCGCGGGAGAAACATAGTGATCTCAAATCTGTCTCTCTCCCTCTCTCTCTCTCTCTCTCTGTCGCTATCTCTCTTCCTTCTTCTATCTCTTTCTATCTTACACCCTCTCTCTTGAGAAAGCACCATAAACTTGTTCGTGTAAGAAACATGGCGATCTCAGATCTATTTCTCTCCCTCTCCTCTCTATCTGTCCACATCTCTCTCCTTGTCTCTTCTTCTCCTCTCTATCTCTCCATATCTCTCTCCTTGTCTCTCCCTCTCTATCTCTCTCTCTCCTTGTCTCTCCCTCTCTATCTCTCTCTCCTTGTCTCTCCCTCTCTATCTCTCTCCTTCTCTCACACTCTCTCCCTTGAGCAAGCAACATAAAAGTGTCTGTGGTACCAACATGGCCATCTCAAATATATCTATCTCCATCTCTGTTCCTATCTCTCTCTTCCTCTCTATCTCCCCCTCTCTCACTCTCCGTTTCTATCTCTCTCCCTACCTCCATCTCCCTCTCTCCCCTTCTCTCTGCCCCTCCCTCTCTATCCCCCTTTCCCTTTATATCCCCCTCTCTCCCTCTTGACCAACATCTGACCTGAACTCTCATGTTCAATGTCTAACAAAATTCATCGCACAAAAAGTATACCAGTTGGACAAAATTAAGCACTTCATCGATCAAGACACTAGGAAGACATACTACATATCTCATATACAAACACATTTAGACTATTGCTCAAATACAAAGAGGCTTTGCTCACTCCAAAAGCGAACAGTAAAGCGTATTAGTGACAAAGATCGAGCACAAACAACTAATCATCACAAACGTATCAAAATACTACCCCTTAAGAACAGGTTCCTCTTCAACAAAGCCAAGTTAGTACATCAAATTCTTTCACGGCATGCCCCGCCTTATCTATGGAACCTGTTTAAATTTAGCCCAAAGTGCAGCCAACGCTTGAACAACATATGTCTTCCAAAAGCTAGACTTGATCTTTACAAGAAAAGCTTTAGTTATTCTGCTGCTCATCTTTGGAATACCCTCCCATCCTGTATAAAAAATATAAATTATACTCCTTCCTACAACTACAAACGTTCCCAATATCTATTTGATGTCAACTACATGCCTCCATGAATTATACAACTTAAAAGTTATCTTAAACTGCTCTTACAGACACCGAATACAATTAATTGTTTTCTGAATATTCCAGAAAATTTTGTTTAGTAAACACAATGTGTGGTGTTGGTACATAGACTGTGAACAATCTTACAATGTGTGTTGTTGGTACATAGACTGTGAACAATCTTACAATGTGTGTTGTTGGTACATAGACTGTGAACAATCTTACAATGTGTGTTGTTGGTACATAGACTGTGAACAATCTTACAATGTGTGTTTTGGTACATAAACTGTGAACAATCTTACAATGTGTGGTGTTGGTACACAGGCTGTGAACAATCTTACAATGTGTAGTGTTGGTACATAGACTTTGAACAATCTTACAATGTGTAGTTTTGGTAAAGAGACTTTGAACAATCTTACAATGTGTAGTGTTCGTACATAGACTGTGAACAATCTTACAATGTGTGGTGTTGGTACATAATCATTTAAATATGTATGTTGTTACTTCTGTACTGAGTGAATGTTTAAGAGCGAAACGTAAATGTTATATTTTATTTTATGTCTCTCAGCTTCATGAACAGCATATTTGTAGAATGTCTGAAATAGATTGAAAGATGTATGATAAAGGACAGAATGTCAGGCGGGCTTGCGTGCCCAATTCTTAACATTTTGAGATAAAGATCAATCAATCAATCTCTCTCTCCCTAAATTGAAAAGCTAATTTGAAAAAAAAAAACAAGAAAATGGTACACTGTCACAGAGCAATGAAATCTACTATAGAATACAATAAAAAGCTAATAGAAACATCATCATCATCATCATGTGCCGTGTCGACTGGCGTTGGCTATTATGCTTCTCTAGAGTACCCTATCCTTCATGCAGGCCATCAGCTTAGTTGGTGATCTCCTCTCACACCATCCCGTCAGACTGTCCAGTATCATTTCTCTTGGTCTTCCTCTTGATCTTCTTCCTTCTATTTTTCCTGTTGTTATAATATTTTCAATGCCCCCTCTTCTCATTGCATGTCCTATGAAAGTACATTGTCTCTCTCTTATCTTTTTGACAAGGTTTTTTATCTCTCCAGCTCTTCTCCTACATTCTTCATTAGTTATTTTTGCTGTCCACGGGATTCGCAACATTCTTCTAATAAACCACATTTCTGCTGCTTCCAATGATTTTTGTGCAGACTTGCCTATTGTCCACATCTCTCTCCTTGTCTCTCCTTCTCCTCTCTATCTCTCCATATCTCTCTCCTTGTCTAGAAACATAAGGAGAAAAAAAGTTAAAATTTATTTTTACAAATATAATTTGAACAAAAAAGAAACCATCAACTAAAAGAGCGACACGACACTGTCACATTACCTGACAGATGATAAACTGGAAGACTTGCTGAATTAGCTTAACTTATATACGATCATCTAAGAATCGGGTGGATGCTGGAAGTTTCTCGAACATCATGAATCTAAGACTGCAGTCATATCCACAACCTTCTAGAAGATCTCACCCCAACCCCTAGCACCCCCCCCCCCGCGTTGGTAGCTGATCAACCACTGTATGGGCGCTCTCTGACCATTTTCTAAATGGACGCTGAGGTGACACACAGTAGGGAGTCTGTCATGAATCAGAAATCTACTCCCTGGTTCACGTGTCTCCTTACAACGTTCGTTAAAACCTTTGGCAAGTCAGCAGATATAACGTCATCGATTTGTGTGAGCTGACCTTTGTCCGTCGCGGCCGACAACCCGAACATATCACGGGAGTTACTTCCCGTCGTTCAGTTGGGTATTGTATCGATCGACCCCACAACCAAAGACCCCCAGGTGCACTAAGGGATGATCTAACGCCCGCGGTGCACAGTCCAGATTGTAAGTCATCTGTGTGCCAAGTTTGGTTGAAACTGCCCCAGGCGGTCCAGCGAGATGTTCTAACATACACACACGCTCGTTCGTTTATGTACATAGATTATTTCAGTTTGATAGTAACACATATACATTGACGAACAGTATTCAAAATACTGTCACACTCCACTCTTGCCCAGGTGAGCCCTCTATTGCTCAACATCCTCTCTGTTATTCTTCTCTATGTCTCTTTTGGTCTACCCTTACTTTTGTTCCCCTGTGGTGTCCATCTTAGTGTTATATTTGATAATGAGATGTCTACAGATCAGTAACATATAAATGACCCACATTTCATAGCATCAATTAATGAAAGCGAATCACAGG
The DNA here is from genome assembly GCA_009760885.1 of Achatina immaculata. NCBI lineage: Eukaryota > Metazoa > Mollusca > Gastropoda > Stylommatophora > Achatinidae > Lissachatina > Lissachatina immaculata. The sequence continues at coordinate 40,028,304 of CM019704.1, read as the reverse complement.
CCTGGTCTTCATTTGTTCTTGTTGTGAAAAGCTTTCTTGCCAACAAGAAGGCAGATAACTACACACAATTAGTAGAGGATATGCTCTTTCATTTCAACAGGCTTGGCTGTAACATGAGTGTTAAAATCCATTATCTGCACAGTCACTGAGATCGCTTTCCAGAGAACCTTGGTGACTTAAGCTAAGAACAAGATGAACGACTTCAGCAAGACATAAAAAAAAATGGAAGCCAGATACCAAGGAAGATGGGAGACTATTGTTGGAATCTTATGTGGGTTTGTACTGGTAGCTCCCACTCTCAGAAGTCTTACAAAAGGAGCCTCTTGGGTGTCGAATGAATGGAAAGTTTGTATCATAAACTTGTCCTTTTGGTATGAAATAAGTAGATTTTCATGTAGTACACTTTTCTTTTAATGTTTAATATGTTTACGTCATGATTAAAGAATATTAATTTGAAACAACATATTAAAATATCCTTATGTGTTATGTGCGAGTAGAATGAAGAATGGTATATGGCATATGTTCTGTATCTCAAAAACTAGAGCTGATGGAGGGAAACTTGTGCCATGTTTGGAGTCAGTAGGTCAAATTTACACAGAAACAGGTCTAACATTTGAGCCACCAAAATATATGTTGGTCAGTGTTATCAGAAGGTCAAATATACCCAGAAACAGATCTAATATTTGAGTCACCAAAATGTGTGTTGGTCAATGATATCTGAAGGTCAAATATACCCAGAAACAGGTCTGATATTTGAGACACCAAAGATGTGTATTGATCAATGTTATCTGAAGATCAAATATACTCAGAAACAGGTCTTACATTTGAGACACCACACTGTGTATTGGTCAGTGTTATCTGGTCGGAGATCTGTGACAGAGTGGACTGAAGTGGCAGAGTTTAATCCTTGCGAACAAGGCACTAAGGGATGATCTAAGTCACGCGGTGCACTGCCCAGACTGTAAGTCATCTGTGTGCCAAGCATGATCTAAGTCTCGCGGTGCACTGCCCAGATTGTAAGTCATCTGTGTGCCAAGCATGATCTAAGTCTCGCGGTGCACTGTCCAGACTGTAAGTCATCTGTGTGACACGTTTGGTTGAAACTGCCCCCGGCGCTCCAGCGAGATGCTCTAACATACACACACACATGCTCGTTCATTTGTATACATGGATTATTTCAGTTTGATAGTAACAAATATACATTGACGAACAGTATTCAAAATACTGTCACATTACAATGTGCAGTGATGGTACACAGACTGTGAAGAATCTTACAATGGTCAGTGTTGGTACACGGACTGTGAACAATTTTACAATGGTCAGTGTTGGTACACGGACTGTGAACAATCTTACAATAGTCAGTGTTGGTACATAGACTGTGAACAATCTTACAATGTGTAGTGTTGGTACATAGACTGCGAACAATCTTACAATGTGTAGCGTTGGTACATAGACTGTGAACAATCTTACAATGTGTAGTGTTGGTACATAGACTGTGAACAATCTTACAATGTGTAGTGTTGGTACATAGACTGCGAACAATCTTACAATGTGTAGTGTTGGTACATAGACTGTGAACAATCTTACAATGTGTAGTGTTGGTACATAGACTGTGAACAATCTTACAATGTGTAGTGTTGGTACATAGACTGTGAACAATCTTACAATGTGTAGTGTTGGTACATAGACTGTGAACAATCTTACAATGTGTAGTGTTGGTACATAGACTGCGAACAATCTTACAATGTGTAGTGTTGGTACACGGACTCTGAAAAATCTTACAATGGTCAGTGTTGTTACACGGACAGTGAACAATTTTACAATTGTCAGTGTTGGTACATAGACTGTGAACAATCTTACAATGTACAGTTTTGGTACATGGACAGTGAACAATCTTACACTGTACAGTGTTGGTACATAGACTGTGAACAATCTTACAATGTACAGTTTTGGTACATGGACATTGAACAATGTTAAAATGTACAGTGTTGGTACATAGACTGTGAAAATCTTACAATGTGTAGTGTTGTTACACAGGTGGTGAAAAATCTTACAATTGTGCAGTTTTGGTAAACAGGCTGTGAACAATCTTACAATGTGCAGTGTTGGTACATAAACTGTGAACAGTCTTACTATGTTCAATGTTGGTACATAGACTGTGAACAATCTGACAATGTACAGTGTTGGTACATAGACTGTGAACAAACTTACATGTGCAGTGTTTGTACACAGGCTGTGAACAATCTTACAATGTGTGGTGTTGGTACATAGTCTGTGAACAATCTTACAATATACAGTGTTGGTACATAGACTGTGAACAATTTGACAATGTACAGTGTTGGTACATAGACTGTGAACAATCTGACAATGTACAGTGTTGGTACATAGACTGTGAACAAACTTACATGTGCAGTGTTTGTACACAGGCTGTGAACAATCTTACAATGTGTGGTGTTGGTACATAGTCTGTGAACAATCTTACAATATACAGTGTTGGTACATAGACTGTGAACAATCTGACAATGTACAGTGTTGGTACATAGACTGTGAACAATCTGACAATGTACAGTGTTGGTACATAGACTGTGAACAAACTTACATGTGCAGTGTTTGTACACAGGCTGTGAACAATCTTACAATGTGTGGTGTTGGTACATAGACTGTGAACAATCTTACAATGTACAGTGTTGGTACATAGACTGTGAACAATCAATGATGATACACAGATTGGAAATATTCACAACAGTGTTCCAAGTAGTTATCTGAAAGATAGAGAGAAATATGACAATGGCCTATACAAGGTAAAAGTTGACAGAAAAGATGATATTCCTGATATATCGACCCTAGTAGAAGGACTCGTTTTGTTAGACTAACCTCTCCGGATGACACAAGTTTTTATGAACATGCAGGGAGTGCTTCTCATACTTTAGAACTGGATGTAGATGATGCAAATTATCATCGCAGTCTTTAACTGAACCACTCCCACAGAGATGTGAGCAAGGAAAAGCCGTTTAGCTGACAAGAAAATCTCATCAAATTACCTGAGGTATATAACTAATTGACCGAGAAACATCATTCTAAAGTTTTACCCGACCACGTGAGAGATTCTAGAGTGAATAAATTTTGTGGAAGGGGGGAATTTCGTCCCACTTTGGAAAGATCTGATGTTAGCAACATGGATCAATTCTCATCTTCTTAATACGTCACATGAGACAATCTTGCAGTTATAACTTCCGTGAAAGAGAAGAGTGGCTTACAGGGAGGACAACCCTACATAACTTAGTCCATTTAACGTCCCTCAATTGTTATCAAGGTTACTTCTCTTGATCTTGTGTTCTCAGATTAAGTGTAGAGCAAAACCTGCAGGAGGATTTGGTGAGTTTCTGAGCAAGAGAGAAAGCAAGTGAAAGCTTGACTTGCAAGAGAGGATGAGTTCTAGTCTTGTGTATCGAGGATTTAGTGTAGTACTTGTAACTTTGAATCTCATCTTGTGTATCGAACATGTGTAGTACTTGTAACTTTGTATCTCGTCTTGTGGGGTGAAGATGTAGTATAGTACTTGTAACTTTATATCTCGTCTTATGTATCGAAGATGTTGTGTAGTACTTTAACTTTGTACCTCGTCTTGTGGTGTGAAGATATACTGTAGTACTTGTCTTCTTCTTCGTACGCTCCTACCACCAAGATCGCCCCGTGATCAGACTGAATTTACTCTGTGGTCCTCAAGATAGTCTCATTTAGGATGGAGGCTCAGAGCATTGTGGGGCTTGGGCCTATATTCTCGGTAGCTCACAGAAACAGAATTGCGTGACACTGTGGTTTTCCTTGCATCAGTTCAGTCTCGAGTTGGAATTTCCCACAGGAAATCTGGACTTAGTTCTTATCTTCTTACATCCTTCCCGTGCCGTTAAACGTCACATAGGGCTCGCAAGGTAGTTCCATAATTTTTTCCTGTTTTCGGTGAGATTTTCAACCTCATGAAGAGATTTTATGCCTGTTAATTTCCAATGACCGTGCCCTCTGTTAGACATATTTCAATTAATCTTTCTCCGTTCTGATTTACCTTGTCAGTTCCTTCTTTCCCCGTTACTTTTTCAACGTCGGTATTATCTTTCCCTACCTTAGCGTTGAAGTCCCCCATAGCAATTAGGATGTCGTGTTTAGGGACTTTGTTGATGATTTATTGTAGTTGGTGATAGAAATCGTCTTTCACATCATCATCTGCATCGTTCGTGGGTGCATAACACTGCATTTGTGTTATTCTTCCGTGTCTTAGGTTGTATGGTGCTCTTATTATACGACTGTTCACCGGTTCCCATTCTACAAGGCTCTTTGCTGCTACATTTGACATAATAATACCTACCCCCTCTCGATGTTTACCGTCGTCTCTGCCCGAATGTATTATTAACTTACCGTTTTCCGCCGATCTTTTACCTGCTTCTGGTCATTGCATTTCATTGATATCCACTACGTCTAAGTGGTATCTCTCCATTTCTATGATGACCTGAGTAGTTTTTGTTGGTGCTGCCATCGTTCTTACATTCCAGAATCCAATCTTTGTCACATGTTTGGGGCCGACGAATGAGCTCTTCGGAGTTGGCATCCCTGATGCTCGGTTGGTTTCTCTGCGAGTTTCCGTAACGAAATATTTTTTTCCCATCTGGAGTCGCCTTTAGATAGGTCCTAGGATAAGGTTGTTAGGCTTATGCCCAACTCCCGGTACAGGATATGTGACAGATCAAGCGGAATTCCGCTGTTTTCTGCATGCCGGCGAGAGCGTTAAAAAAACGTCCACCATCTTGCACGTCACACCGTTACATTTGTTAGTGAGATATTCTAAGGAGAGCAGGGTCTAAGTTCTTAGTTCCTGACAATGTTATATTTGTTAGTGAGATATTCTAACAAAGCAGGTTCTAAGCTCTCGCACCTTGATAAAACTGCATTTGCTTGTGAGATGATTCTAACAGAGAAAGCTATAATCTCTAACGTCTTGACAATGTTACATTTGTTAGTGAGATAATTATAACAAAGCATAATCTAATTTCTTATGTCTTGACCATGTTATACTTTTTAGTGAGATATTCTATCAGAGCAGGATCAAATCTATCACGTTTTGATAATGTTACATTTGTTAGTGAAAAATTCTAACAGAGAAAGATCTAAGCTCTCAGGCCTTGACAATGTTACACTGTTTGTGCGATAATTATAACAGAGCAGGATCTGTGCTCTCACGTCATAACAATGTTACATTTGTTACATAATTATAACAGAGTAGGATCTAATTTCTTATGTCTTGACAATGTTAAATATTTTAGTGAGATTATTATAACAGTAGAATCTAAGATCTCATTTCTTAACAATATTACAATTTTAGTGAGATATTCTAACAGAGCAGGTTATACATTCTCAGGTCTTGACAAAGTTACATTTGTTAGCAAGATATTCTAACAGCATAAGGTCTAATTCCTTATGTCCTGACAAAATGTTTCATTTCTTAGTGAGATATTGTAACAGAGCAGGGTCTAATTTCTTTTGTCTTGATAATGTTACATTTCTCAGTGAAATGGTTTTAACAGAGCTTGATCGAAGTTCTTACGGCTTGACAATGTTACATTTGGTAATGATATATTCTAACAAAGCAGGATATAACTTCCCACGTCTTGGTAATGTTACATTTGTTAAGTAGAATATTATAAAAGAAAAGGATATAAGTTCTAATGTTTAGACAAATGTTAATTTTGTTAGTGTGATATTCTTTCATAGTAGAATTAAACTTCTCACGTCTTGTCAATGTTGCATTTGTTAGAGAGAGATATTGTAACAGAGCAAGGTCTAATAGTTTAGGTCTTGATAATGTTACATTTGTTTTAGAGATATTCTAATGATAGCAGAGTCTAAGCTTTCAGTTCCTGGCAATGTTACATTTGTTTTAGAGATATTCTAATGATAGCAGAGTCTAAGATTTCAGTTCCTGGCAATGTTACATTTGTTTTAGAGATATTCTAATGATAGCAGGGTCTAAGCTTTCAGTCCCTGGCAATGTTACATTTGTTTTAGAGATATTCTAATGATAGCAGGGTCTAAGATTTCAGTTCCTGCCAATGTTACATTTGTTTTAGAGATATTCTAATGATAGCAGTGTCTAAGCTTTCAGTCCCTGGCAATGGTACATTTGTTTTAGAGATATTCTAATGATAGCAGGGTCTAAGCTTTCAGTTCCTGGCAATGTTATATTTGTTTTAGAGATATTCTAATGATAGCAGGGTCTAAGCTTTCAGTCCCTGGCAATGTTACATTTGTTTTAGAGATATTCTAATGATAGCAGGGTCTAAGCTTTCAGTCCCTGGCAATGGTACATTTGTTTTAGAGATATTCTAATGATAGCAGGGTCTAAGCTTTCAGTTCTTGGCATTGTTACATTTGTTTTAGAGATATTCTAATGATAGCAGGGTCTAAGCTTTCAGTCCCTGGCAATGTTACATTTGTTTTAGAGATATTCTAATGATAGCAGGGTCTAAGCTTTCAATTCCTGGCAATGTTATATTTGTTTTAGAGATATTCTAATGATAGCAGGGTCTAAGCTTTCAGTTCTTGGCATTGTTATATTTGTTTTAGAGATATTCTAATGATAGCAGGGTCTAAGCTTTCAGTTCTTGGCATTGTTACATTTGTTTTAGAGATATTCTAATGATAGCAGGGTCTAAGCTTTCAGTCCCTGGCAATGTTACATTTGTTTTAGAGATATTCTAATGATAGCAGGGTCTAAGCTTTCAGTTCCTGGCAATGTTACATTTGTTTTAGAGATATTCTAATGATAGCAGGGTCTAAGCTTTCAGTCCCTGGCAATGTTATATTTGATTGTGAGATTATTCTAGCAGAGCATGATCTAAGTTCTTACATCTTTACAGTGTCACATTTGTTAGTGATGTACTCTAACAAAGCAGGTTATAAACACTCAGGTCTTGATAATGTTGCATTTGTTAGTGAGATGATTCTAACAGAGCAGGGTCTTAGTTCCTATGTCATTGGAATGTTAGATTTGTTATTGAGATATTCTAACAGAGAATGATCTAAATTCTAACGTTTTGACAATGTTACATTTGTTAATGGGATATTCTATCAGAGCAGTAACAAATCCCTCACGTCTTGATAATGTTAGATGTATTAAGGAGATGATTCTAACAAAGCAAGATCTAAGGTCTCACATCTTGACAATGTTACATTTGGTAGTGGGATTATATAACAGTAGATATAAATTCTCACGTATGGACAATATTACATTTGTTAGTTTAATGATTTTAACAGAGCAGGATATAAGATCCCACGTGTTCGCAATGTTATATTTGTTAGTGGAATATTCTAACAGAGTAGGGCTTACGTTCTCTCGTCTTGACAATGTTTTGTTAGTAAGATGATTCTATCAGAGCAGAGTCTAAGTTCTCTCGTCTCCACAATGTTTTGTTAGTAAGATGATTCTATCAGAGCAGAGTCTAAGTTCTCACGTCTTCACAATATTTTGTTAGTAAGATGATTCTATCAGAGCAGAGTCTAAGTTCTCACGTCTTGATAATATTTCATTTGTAAGTGATATGGTTATAAGATTGCAAAGATCTAAGCGTTTACGTCTTAAAAATGTTATATTTGTTAGTAAGATATTCTAACAGAGCAGGATCTAAGTTATCAAGTCTTCACAATGTTAGATTTTATACTAGGATGATTATAACAGACTTGAATCAAAGCACTCGACTACTGGCAATGTTACTTTTGTTAGCGAAATGTTCTAATGGAGCAGGATCTAAGTTCTCACGTCTTGATAATGTTACATTTGTTAGTGAGATAATTATAATGGAGAATGATCTAATATCTTATGTCTTGACAATGTTACATTGGTTAATGAGATTATTATAACAGGAGAATCTCAGTTCTCACGTCGTGACTTTTTTTTTTTTACATTTGATAGATAGACGTGGACACAAAAAAGAACAGATATATCTTTACTACAAGAGCTTAATATTGAAGAAGGCTGGCTAGTGAAGAGGATTAAAGAGAGAAAACTGAAATATTTTGGACACGTCATGATAATTTAGAGAAGACCGTATTGGAAGGATACATAATGGGAAAAAGAAAAAGAGGAAGACCAAGACGAAGATAGCTGCAAGACATCGTTGACGATCTGGAAATGGATGCAACAGCAGCAGGCCATCTTGCTCACAACCGAGAGGCCTACAGGAGTGCTGTTTGGGAGGCAAAGTTCCGCAAGGGACATGCACATGAATGATGAATAAGATAGACGTTTCTAACAGATCTGGATCTAAGCTCTCATGTTCTCTGACAATGTTACATTTGTTAGTCAGATATTCTAACAGAGCAGAATCTAAGCTCTCATGTTTTCTGACAATGTTACATTTGTTAGTCACATATTCTAACAGAGCAGAATCTAAGCTCTCATGTTTTCTGACAATGTTACATTTGTTAGTCACATATTCTTACAGAGCAGAGTCTAAGTTCTCACGTCTTGTCAATGTTACACTTATTAGTGAGATCATTCTAACAGATCAAGATCTAAGATGTCACGTTTTACAATGTTATATGTTCTAGTGAGATATTCGTACAGTGCAAGGTCTAAGTTCTCACGTCTTGACAAAGTTACACTTGTAAGTGAACTAATTACAACAGAGCAAGAATTATATTTTCACGTATAGAAATGTTACATTTGTTACTGATATATTCTAACACAGCAGTATCTAACTTATCACATCTTGACAATAGTACATTTGTTATTGAGATTATTCTAACAGAGCAGGGTCTAAGTTCTCACGTTTTGACAAATGTTAAATTTGTTAGAGAGATTTTCTAACAGAGTAGAGTCTAATATGTTAAGTCATGTTAATGTTACACTTGTTAGTGAGATATTCTAAGAAGAGCAGGGTCTAAGTGCTTAGTTCCTGACAATGTTATATTTGATATTGAGATATTCTAACAAAAAAGGTTCTACACTCTCATGTCTTGATAACGTTGCATTTGCTTGAGAGATGATTCTAATAGAGCAAGTTCTTAGCTCTAAAGTCTTGACAATGTTCCATTTATTAGTAAATAAGTAGACAGAGGTGTATGGTGCAGTTTTACAAAGTGAGGGAGTGAGCAAGGTGAGAAAAACGAATAGAAAGTATGATAATGTATAAATGAAAAACATACAACATCCGATATTTCCGCGTGAGCCTTATTCGAGGATACATACAGAACGAAATACAAATACGAAGAACTTATCTGACGTGTCTTGCTCCAAATCGGAAGCAGAAATGTGTGTGGAAGAAGGAGGAGGAAAAATGTTACATATTTTACTGAGATGATTCCAAGAAAGAAGAATCTAAGTTCTTTAATTTTGACAATGTTATAATGGTTAATGAGATATTGTAACAGAGCAGGATCTAAGTTCTTCGTTCTTGACGACGTTCTCTCGTCATCTTGGAACCGCATTAGCCATATATCGCGGCAACAAGCCCTCACCCATAAACCGCACTGTAGCTCGGACAGAGTGAAACTAGTACTCACGTACCACCCTCATAGCTTGGCAGTTAAAAACATACTGTTCTGCCATCTCTATCTCCTCCAGACCGAGCCTGAGACACGTGAACTTGTTTTGGGAACCCCCATTGGTGGCCTACAGACGGGACAAGAACCTCAGGGACCTTTTAATTCGTAGTCATCTTAAGACAGATGACACTTTTTATGTTACCAGACGTTGCGGACGCCGGAGATGCAACACTTGTCCGTTTGTTGTCGAGGCCAGCCAGATCTCCTTCTCTAAGTCCACGTTATCAGTACAGGAGGGTTTCACCTGTACTTCACGAAATGTCATTTATGTTATCATGTGCAAACATTGCGGTTTGAAGTACATAGGGGAGACTGGCTTACGCTTAGAAGATCGATTTCGCCAGCATCTCAGTGATATTTCTAAGAGGGCCTGGACACCTGTGGCTAAACATTTTTGCCTTAGCAACCACAGGGGAAAACAGGACATTTCTGTCAGTGCGATCCGCTCTTGTTCTGCTGATGTACGATCTCGGAGGGTCCTAGAACATCGCCTTATTTTCCAGACTGGCTGTCTCCACCCAGCAGGAATTAAGAATGTCTTCATCTTTCTGTAACTTCTTTATTTTTCCACTGGCCTTTTTTATTCTCTACTTTCTTTCTCTATGCTACCCCTCCCTACCACCATCCTATTTCCTTCTCTGCCAACATATTGGTCTTGTCCTATTCACCAGTTTCACATTTTCTCCCTGTAGGTGTTTATGTTCTTCATTCATTATCTCTCCGCGTCCCCTTTTCCCTCCCCTCTCTCCCTTCCCCCGCCCGACACCTCTAGCGGCTATCATGTTTCTATTGCCTTCCCCCCACCCCTTTCTCCCACGTGTTCTCCTCCTCTCTCTCCACTTCTTCGTTATGATTGGCTCTATCGGGAATCTTTTGTCTGTAGGCAGCGTGGTTTTTCCTCCTCCTTCTTCCACACACATTTCTGTTTCCGACTTGGAGCAATAAACTTCAGATAAGTTCTTCGTGTTTGTATTTCGTTGTGTATGTATCCTCGAATAAGGCTCACGCCGAAATATCGGATGTTGTATGTTTTTCATTTATACATTCTCATACTTTCTATTCGTTTTTCTCACCTTGCTCACTCCCTCACTTTGTAAAACTGCACTATACACCTCTGTCTACCTTATTTATTTAAACCAGTTTTACTGCAGTCGCCATCCCTTTTATCTGTTCCATTTATTAGTGAGATATTCCAACAGAGAAGAATCTAACTCTTTCATCTTAACAATGTTATATTTGTTAGTGATATTTTAACAGAGCAGAATCTAAGCTCTTACTTCTTGACACTGTTACATTTGTTCGTTTTATGATTCTAAAAGAGCGAGCAGGATCTACGCTCTCACGTCTTGACAATGTTATATTTGTTTGTGCGATATTCTTACAAATCAGAATATAAGCTGTTAATTCTTCACAATGTTACATTTGTTACTGAGATGATTCTAAGAAAGAAGAGTCTAAGTTCTTTAATTTTGACAATGTTATAATGGTTAGTGAGATAATGTAACAGAGCAGGATCTAAGTTCTTCGTTCTTGACAATGTTATATTTCTTAGTTAAATATTGTAACAGAGTATGGGCTAAGTTTTCAAGTCCTGATAATGTTATAATTTTTAGTAAATAATTACAGCAGAGCAGGATCTAAGCTCTCACTTCTTGGCAATATTACATTTGTTAGAGAGATGTTCTAACAGAGCCTAACCTAAGCTCTCACCTCTTCACAATGTTACATTTGTTAGTGAGATGATTTTAACTGAGCAGGATTTATGATCTAACCGCTTGACAATGTTACATTTGTTAGTGAGAAAATATAACAGAGAAGGATCTAATTTCTTATATCTTGACAATGTTACAGTTACTAGTCAGATTATTATAATAGAGCTGGATCTAATTCTCACTTCTTGACAACATAACATTTGTTACTGATATATTCTAACAGAGTAAGATATATACTTTCAAGTCTTGACATTGTTACATGTGTTAGTGTAATTATTGTGACAGAGCAGAATCTAAGATCTAACGACTTTACAATGTTATATTTGTTGGTGAGTTGATTCTAAGCTGGATCTATGTTCTACCGACTTGACATTAATACATTTGTTAGTGAGATATTCTAACAGAGGAAGATATACACTTTCGGGTCTTGATAATATTATATTTGTTATTAAGATATCCTTACAGAACTATGTCTGATTCCTTATGTATTGACAATGTTTACCGTTTTAGTGAGATATTCTAACTTAGCAGTATCTAAGTTCATACACCGTAACAATGTTACAGTTGTTAGTGAAATAATTCCATCATGGCAGGATCTAAGTTGTCTCTTCTTGACAATGTTACATTTGTTAGTGAGATATTCTAACAAAGCAGGTTCTAAGCTCTCCGGTCTGGATAATACTGCATTTGTTAGTGTGATAAATAAAAGGGATGCCGTCTGCAGTAAAACTGGTCTAAATAATAAAGGTAGATAGAGGTGTATGGTGCAGTTTTACTTAGAACTTAGACCACGCTCTGTTAAAATATATAATTAAAAAAAACATTGTCAAGATCGAAGAACTTAGATCCAGCTCTGTTAGAATAATCTTACTAAGAAATGTAACATTGTCACAACATAAGAACTTAGATTCGTCTTTGCTAGAATCATCCTAATAAAAATATAACGTTATCAAGACGTGAGAAATTAGATCGTGCTCTATTAGGGTATCTCACTAACAAATGTAACAGTGTCAAGACGTGAGAGTTTAAATCCAGATCTGTTATAACTATCGCACTAACAAAAGAAACATTGTCAAGAAGGGAAAGCTTAGATTCTGTTCAGTAAGAATATCTCACTAACAAATATAACATTGTCGGGACATAAGGAATTAGACCATGACTTGTTAGAATATCTCACTAACAAATGTAACGTTGTCAAGTCGTGAGACCATAGATCATGCTATCTTAGAATCATCTCACTGAAAAATGTAACACTGTCAAGACGTGAAAGCTTAGATTCTGCTGTTGTAGTAATATCACTTTTAAAAAATGTAATATTGTAAATATATAATACGTTAGATCCTGGTCTGTTATAATTATCTCACTAACAAATATAGCATTGTCTAAACGTGAGAGCGTATATCATGCTCTTTCAGAATCATCTCAGTAACAAATGTAACATTATCAAGACGGGGGAGATTTGATCCTGATATTTTATAATATCTCACTAACAAATGTAAAATTATCAAGACGGGGGAGATTTAATCATGCTATTTTATAATATCTCACTAACAAACGTAACATTATCAATACGGGGGAGATTTGATCCTGTTATTTTATAATATCTCACTAACAAATGTAACATTATCAAGACGGGGGAGATTTGATCCTGATATTTTATAATATCTCACTAACAAATGTAAAATTATCAAGACGGGGGAGATTTAATCATGCTATTTTATAATATCTCACTAACAAATGTAGAATTATCAAGACGGGGGAGATTTGATTCTGTTATTTTATATCTCATTAACAAATGTAACATTCTCAAGACCGGGGAGATTTGATTCTGTTATTTTATAATATCTCACAAACAAATGTTAAATTATCAAGAAGGGGGAGATTTAATCATGCTATTTTATAATATCTCACTAACAAATGTAAAATTATCACGACGGGGGAGATTTGATCCTGCTATTTTATAATATCTCACTAACAAATGTAACATTAGAAAATCTAAATAACAAATGTAACATTGTCAAGATCGAAGAACTTAGATCCTGCTTTGCTAGAATATCTCAGTAACAAATGTAACATTATAAAGACGTAAAAACTATTACCCCGCTCTGTTAGAATCACCACACTAACAATAAAGGTATATAGAGGTGTATGGTGTAGTTCTACAAAGTGAGGGAGAGAGTGAGTAAAGTGAGAAAAAAATAATAGAAAGTATGAGAATGTACAAATGAGAAATATGCAACATCCGATATTTCGGTGTGAGCCTTTTTCGAGGATTACATGCACAACGAGATAACAAACAAACAAACAAAAAAAAAAACAAACAAACTAAAACGAAGAACTTATCTGAATATGACCTGCTCCAGAAGTAGGAAACAGAGAAATGTGTGTCTTAGAAGGACCACACAAAGGATACCCGATAGAGCCAATCGTAAAGAAGAGATGGAGAGAGAGGAGGAAACAAGTGGTAGAAAGGGGTGGGGGGAAAGGCAATAGAAACATGATAGCCGCTAGAGGAGAAGGTGTTGGGGGAGGGGGGTGAGGGAAGTGGAATCAGAGAGATAATAAATGAAGAATATAAACACCTGCAGGGAGAAAATGTGAAACTGGTGAACAGGACAAGACCCTATGAACTCCAATATGTAGCCAGAGAAGAAAAGAGGGTGCTGGTAGGGAGGGGTAGCTAGGAGAAAGAAAATAGAGTAAAAAAAAGGGGAGTGGAAAAATAGATAAGTTAAAGAGAGCTGAAGACATTGTTAATTCTAGCTGGGTTTGAGACAGCCAGTCTGGAAAATAAGGCGCTGTTCTAGGACCCTCCGAGATCGTACATCAGCAGAACAAGAGCGGATCGCACTAACAGAAATGTCCTGTTTTCCCCTGTGGTTGCTAAGGTAAAAACGTTTAGCCAGAGGTGTCCAGGTCCTCTTAGAAACATCATTAAGATGCTGGCGAAATCGATCTCCTAACCGTAAGCCAGTTTCCCCTATGTACTTCAAACCGCAACGTTTGCACATGATAACATAAATGACATTTCGTGAAGTACAGGTGAAACCCTCCTGAACTGACAACGTGGACTTAGAGGAGATCTACCTAGCCTAGACAACAAACGGACAAGTGTTGCATCTACGGCGTCCGCAACGTCTGGTACCATAAAAAGTGTCATCTGTCTTAAGATGACTACGAATTAAAAGGTCCCTGAGGTTCTTGTCCCGTCTGTAGGTCACCAATGGGGGCTCCCCAAAAACGTTCACGTGTATCAGGCTCGATCTGGAGGAGATGGAGATGGCGAAACAGTATGTTTTTAACTGCCAAGCTATGAGGGTGGTACGTGAGTACTAGTTTCACTCTGTCCGAGCTACAGTGCGGTTTATGGGTGAGGGCTTGTTGCCGCGATATGTGGCTAATGCGGTTCCAAGATGACGAGAGAACGTGGTCTGGATAGCCGCTTTGACGGAAGAAATCTAGTATTTTATGGCCTTGATCCTGGAAATCCAAATCCTCCTTACACAAACGTCGCAACCTAAGAAGCTGGGAAAAAGGAATAGAGTCCTTACACGATCTGGGATGGGAGGAAGAGTACAGGAGGTGGCTGTGAGAGTATGAAGGTTTATAGTGGACAGAAGTAGTAAGCCTGGAAGGGCCGATAGTGACGGCAATGTCAAGAAAGTTAGCGGAAGTAGTAGAGACATGGGAGGTGAAAGAAATGACAGGATTGTACTCCTTAACAAAACTGATAAAGTTGTCAAGATCTTCCTCTGGCATTGATGTGACCCCAATGCCGTCATCAATATAGCGTCTATAGAAGGCGGGAAATGGGCCTCTAAATGCTCTCAGAACCTTGTGTTCGAAGTGGCCCATGAACAGACACGCGTAGCTGGTACCCATGGCTACACCACTAATCGCCGTAGATGCAACACTTGTCCGTTTGTTGTCGAGGCCAGCCAGATCTCCTTCCCTAAGTCCACGTTATCAGTTTGTTGTCGAGGCCAGCCAGATCTCCTTCCCTAAGTCCACGTTATCAGTTTGTTGTCGAGGCCAGCCAGATCTCCTTCCCTAAGTCCACGTTATCAGTTCAGGAAGGTTTCACCTGTACTTCACGCAATGTTATTTATGCTATTATGTGCAAACGCTGCGGTTTGAAGTACATAGGGGAGACTGACTTACGCTTAGGAGATCGATTTCGCCAGCATCTTAATGATATTTTTAAGAGGGCCTGGACACCTGTGGCTAAACATTTTTGCCTTAGCAACCACAGGGGAAAACAGGACATTTCTGTTAGTGGGATCCGCTCTTGTTCCGCAGATGTACGATCTCGGAGGGTCCTAGAACAGCGCCTTATTTTCCAGACTGGCTGTCTCCACCCAGATGGAATTAACAGTGTCTTCAGCTCTCTTTAACTTATCAAGTTTTCCACTCCCCTTTTTTTTACTCTACTTTCCCTAGCTACCCCTCCCTACCAGCACCCTCTTTTCTTCTCTGGCAACATATTGGCGTTCATAGGGTCTTGTCATATACCCCAGTTTCACATTTTCTCCCTGCAGGTGTTTAAGTTCTTCATTTATTATCTCTCTGATTCCACTTCCCCCCCCCCCCCCGGGCACCTTCTCCTCTAGCGGCTATAATATATTTATTGCCTTTCCCCTCACCCCTTTCTACCACTTGTTTCCTCCTCTCTCTCCATCTCTTCTTTATGATTGGCTCTATCAGG
>CM019704.1:39944892-40012193 GCA_009760885.1 Achatina immaculata | reverse complement strand
AGCTTTTCACAACAAGAACAAATGAAGATCAGACAAATGATTCGATTCCTTTCATTGATGCTATGAAATGTGTGCGAAGATTTATCAGTTGACTGATCTGTGGACCATCGAAAGCTCTTGCCTTCAGTTTGTCATTGGTAAGACTAGGTAACGTATGTAGCAAGTATTCAATGCACGAGCCGTCTTTATTCAAAACTTTTACAAATTGTTTCATCAGACTCAGCTTTATATGTAATGCTAGCAGTATGATTCTATCTCTTGCTACCAAAGGTTCATTGATTACATTTTGTCCTCCAACCACCATACATTCCATAGGAGTCCAATCTTTTTTGCCTGTTGGTCATGTTTGGCTCTACTATTCCAACGGCACACAAAGCAAGGATACTCTGTGTGACCAAGAAGATAAGTTACCATCTTCAAGTCTCCTCAAATCACGGATTGATGTTCTTGGTTATTTATCTTTTTCAAATACTAAGGAGACGGCCTTGTAGTCTTCTTTCATCCTGGTGGAATGACCGACTGAACTAGAATCATATTTGTTGCCGTTATTAAAAGAACACATTTCAAACAACGTCGAAGAAAATACCCCAGTTTTCTTCATAATGTTTCCGATGTCAATGCAGTAGAGTAGTAGCAAATCATTTTGTCTCCTTTTCATAAAAAAATTATTTTCGTTACAGGCTGAGGTACTTTCTTTTTCTTTATTCTTGAGAAAAGGAATTTAAGTCCCTGATCGGATAGCTCAACTCACTGTGTGATCAAAATGATCACTTTCTGAAGGTGTTTGGAATTAACTGTCACTGCCCCCACTTTCTTTACCTCGAGCGATATCAGGCATGCAAGACTCATCCTCTGAGATCTGTGGTAGTTTAAAGAAAGATGGAATGAGTACAAGATCCGAGTACAGAACAGGTCTCCAGGTTGAAGCCAGATCATGGTAAGAGCATTTGTCACGATTATTTCGATTAATGCTATGATATTAACAATACAAAAATAACAGTCATCAAAGTGGGTTTTCGGTTCCTCCACACCGTTGTTACTCCAAATTTCAGGCAGCTTCTCTTCCCATTTGTCCACTGGCGCAAACGCTCCGTACAAGTTTTGTATACATCATGAGGAGACCGTGGGATTTATCTTGCCCTCCAAGCTTGACACCAAAATAACATGCATATGCTCTTTGTAAAGAGAGATAGTTTTCCTACTTGTTTTCAATGGGAGCAAGTGGTGGATGGAATGGGAGAGCAGCCGACAGATAATGTTGGTTATGGTCACCATTCTATGATGGTAGGCAGATGAACTTAATATTGAAGAAGACTGGCTAGTAAAGAGGATTAAAGAGAGAAAACTTAAATATTTTGGACATATTAAACGTCATACTAATGTAGAGAAGACCGCCTTGGAAGGGTACATAATGGGAAAAAGAAAGAGAGGAAGACCAAGGCGAAGATGGCTACAAGACATCGTTGATGATCTGCAAATGGATGCATCAGTAGGAGGCCATCTTTCGTACAAACAAGAGGCCTACAGGAGTGCTGTTTGGGAGGCAAAGTTCCGCAAGGGACATGCAAATTAATAAATGAATGAATGAATGACTTGCTTTCAGTATGTACTCCTGGCAGATATAGCAAAATACGTCGGGAGATTCAAGTCTTGAAATAGCTATAACCTCTACTTTGTTAGATTTATAAAAAAATGAAAATGATATGAGTGGGAATATATACACACCTCATATACGATCACAACTATTGTACGGCATTGCTGTTTTAAACAGATCGGGCTGAGAAACTTTGAAATACAAATTTATTTAGTTTACGAAACCCATGATTTACCATCCGTATTTTTTTCATAATTATGTAATAAAAAATACCAAAAGCGATTTTGTCTATTGGAGCTAAATATGTTTATGCAAGTGTGTGTATTATAGGTAAGAAAATAGACGAATCGTTGTGAAAAAGGGCATTGTTCACACAAATTGTGGGTAAATTAAATATATACATTGGGCATTCAAATAAGACAGCGTGTTATGACATCACAATCCTGTAGAAGAGATTTGTTAAAGAACTAACTGAAAGTTTGTGACTTCAACCACATCTAAGAAACTACAGCTGATGCCACCAGCCACATCTAAGAAACTAAGAAACATGTTTTTGTGAGAAAACCTGTTGTTGTGGTCAAACAGTAATAGACCACAATTCACCTGTTTATGCTAGCATGGAGAAAGTATCTCCGTGTTCCGATTGAGAATTCAGTCACGTGGATCTGATGGGCGGGATGTATGAATAGGTTACTTTTTGGTCTGAATGTTGTAGAGGCAGGTCGGGTGTGAGTTTTATTTTCTAGAAAGGGATGTTAGGGATTCTCTGGTTCATTATGTAGGTTTGGTGTGATTGTCTCCTTTTAGGACATTAGTGTTGTTCTAGTACGTAGTATTTGTGTTTATTTGTCCTTTTTAGGGCAACAGTTGTCGTAGGTGTGTTAGATGGATTATCCTTTTCAGGGCAAATGTTGTAGTTGTCATATAGACTGCGTGATGGATTTGTTCCGTTTTGGACAAGGTTGTAATTTCAGGTTGAAAGAGATGGTGTAGTTTTGAAGTTGGCATGTTTTGTCAATGTTGTATGTCTGAGTTAGTCCCGTGGCGATGTTATTCGCCCGGAAATTTTTTATAATCACTGTAATTGTTCTCATCAGTTAGCACTCCACATCTATGCAATACACATCGAACAAATGGGATTCATCATTAAACATTTGCTCTTTGTAAAGAGAGATAGTTTTCCTACTTGTTTTCAATGGGAGCAAGTGGTGGATGGAATGGGAGAGCAGCCGACAGATAATGTTGGTTATGGTCACCATTCTATGATGGTAGCCAGATGAACTTAATATTGAAGAAGACTGGCTAGTAAAGAGGATTAAAGAGAGAAAACTTAAATATTTTGGACATATTAAACGTCATACTAATGTAGAGAAGACCGCCTTGGAAGGGTACATAATGGGAAAAAGAAAGAGAGGAAGACCAAGGCGAAGATGGCTACAAGACATCGTTGATGATCTGCAAATGGATGCATCAGTAGGAGGCCATCTTTCGTACAAACAAGAGGCCTACAGGAGTGCTGTTTGGGAGGCAAAGTTCCGCAAGGGACATGCAAATTAATAAATGAATGAATGAATGAATGACTTGCTTTCAGTATGTACTCCTGGCAGATATAGCAAAATACGTCGGGAGATTCAAGTCTTGAAATAGCTATAACCTCTACTTTGTTAGATTTATAAAAAAATGAAAATGATATGAGTGGGAATATATACACACCTCATATACGATCACAACTATTGTACGGCATTGCTGTTTTAAACAGATCGGGCTGAGAAACCTTGAAATACAAATTTATTTAGTTTACGAAACCCATGATTTACCATCCGTATTTTTTTCATAATTATGTAATAAAAAATACCAAAAGCGATTTTGTCTATTGGAGCTAAATATGTTTATGCAAGTGTGTGTATTATAGGTAAGAAAATAGACGAATCGTTGTGAAAAAAGGGCATTGTTCACACAAATTGTGGGTAAATTAAATATATACATTGGGCATTCAAATAAGACAGCGTGTTATGACATCACAATCCTGTAGAAGAGATTTGTTAAAGAACTAACTGAAAGTTTGTGACTTCAACCACATCTAAGAAACTACAGCTGATGCCACCAGCCACATCTAAGAAACTAAGAAACATGTTTTTGTGAGAAAACCTGTTGTTGTGGTCAAACAGTAATAGACCACAATTCACCTGTTTATGCTAGCATGGAGAAAGTATCTCCGTGTTCCGATTGAGAATTCAGTCACGTGGATCTGATGGGCGGGATGTATGAATAGGTTACTTTTTGGTCTGAATGTTGTAGAGGCAGGTCGGGTGTGAGTTTTATTTTCTAGAAAGGGATGTTAGGGATTCTCTGGTTCATTATGTAAGTTTGGTGTGATTGTCTCCTTTTAGGACATTAGTGTTGTTCTAGTACGTAGTATTTGTGTTTATTTGTCCTTTTTAGGGCAACAGTTGTCGTAGGTGTGTTAGATGGATTATCCTTTTCAGGGCAAATGTTGTAGTTGTCATATAGACTGCGTGATGGATTTGTTCCGTTTTGGACAAGGTTGTAATTTCAGGTTGAAAGAGATGGTGTAGTTTTGAAGTTGGCATGTTTTGTCAATGTTGTATGTCTGAGTTAGTCCCGTGGCGATGTTATTCGCCCGGAAATTTTTTATAATCACTGTAATTGTTCTCATCAGTTAGCACTCCACATCTATGCAATACACATCGAACAAATGGGATTCATCATTAAACATTTGCTCATTGTTTGATGACTGCTTAATCATGTGATTATTGGATTCTTGTTAAGCGTCAACTGTGGTGTTGAGTTAGTCTATTACATGTAACTGGTCATGTCGTGTATTGATGTGTAGTTCTATGTTATTGTTATCTGGATTGTCTTGTTACACGGCGTGTACCAATGTAACGTCTGTTGTGTCACTGGGTCCAGTTCTCATATTAACGCGTAATAGGCACAATACAGAACAGTGTGTGAGGTAAAAACGTGTTAGTGTTCAGTAATACAAATACGAAATATGTTACAACTAGAGCTGACGCGGTCCATCTAATGCAATTTTCTGAATGAGCGCCCCAGATAACCCCAGGAACAGGCCTAAAACCAAGGCACCAAGAAAAGAAAATTGTTAGGATATGTAATCAATAAAGATGAGAAAAGCAGAAAAGAACTATTTGGGAGGAATTGGTACAGAACACAAAACAACCAGGCAGCTGTTTAGACCACATTAAATATGAGTGTACATATGTACACCAGGCCTGTGTACATAAACATTCTACAAGTTAATACATCGCACCAAAGACAAAATACAGAAATGTGGAGAAAACTAAAAGAATCTACATATGTAGATAAAACTGGAATCTTTATAGTCGACGCACCCAGCTTCAATATCCGGATAAGTACAGTGAAGGGAATATAAGATTATTTTGCAGATTACCCTACTTAGGAACATTTAGCCAGCTATTAAACCCGCAAGCATCTACCAGTATTGCTCATTATAACGCATTATTTGGCCTAAATGTCGCTCTAGAAACCACGTGACTATAATTTTATACCGGCAACGGAAACCGCTAAACCTTTTCTGTCCCTGAAGATGGAACTTATTTTTTCAAAATCTGAAATTTTGAGAAACCAAAATTGGAGCGCCATTACCTAATTTTAATACAATATTTTATTGTTCCTACCTGTGCTTCTATAAAAAGACTAATAATTTAAACCCGATGTTTTGTTTTGTTTTCAGCACCAGAATATTCGTAGACACATTCATGTTGTTAAAAACCACACGAATAGTAAAAACATTAAACACACATTTCAGAATTACCATTCTTATCTTACCTTATTTCCTTCTCGTGCCGTTAAACGCCACATAGGGCTAGCAAAGTAGTTCGCCAATTTTTTCTTCGGCGAGTCTTTCACCCTCATCAAGAGATGTTATGCCTAGAATTACTATTACAGACAGATACATCTTTTCTTTCTTTTTGTTTCAATATCTTAATTTTAAAAGGTGTCAATGCATTCGTGTTTTACATAATTTGAAAATGGGTGCAATATATATATATATATATATATATATATATATACACACACACACGAGAGGTGATTGATAAGTTCTCGATATAAGGTACAAATATTTGAAACGCACAGTTGATTACATTTGTGCATATGTGCATTTGTAGATCAGGTTAATGTAAGATTAAACACCAGGTTTCAAGAAATTAACTGTAATCATTTTTTTACAGGCTACTGAAGTGGTAAGGAGTGGCAGAAATTGAGAAAATGGATACAATTTCTCATCAAGCAATCATTCACTAACTCCGCGTCAAGGGCTTATCATTGAAGGAGATACATGAGGATATGGTAGAGACTCTAGGGGAGAGTGCCCCTTCTTACAGCACAGTGAATAAATTGGCAGCCCAATTCAAACATGGAACGGAGAGTCTAGATGATCCTCGTCCATAAAGACCAAGAAAGGTAACCACCGATGAAAGCACCTGCAGAATCTATGTAATGATAATAAAGGATAGACAATTAACTGAGCGGTACATTGCTACTGAGTTGGGCATCTCCCAGGAACGTGTTCATGCCATTATTTACAATTATCTTGAAATGACAAACGCCTCTGTTCGATGAGTCCAGAAACTTCTTGGAGCTTCAGCGTCTCAACATGTCAAGAGACAATCTTGGCCATTTTTCTGCAGATCCTTATAAGTTTCTTCAGCAATTTGTGACTATATATGAGACATGTGTTCACCATTTTCAATCAGAAACCAAAAAAAAAAAACAGTCAAAGCAATGGAAACATCATGGATCCCCATGTCCAAAGAACGCAAGGGTGGTTCTGCCTGCAGTCAAAGTGATGACTTCCATCTTTTGTTATTCAGAAGTTGCGCTATTGGTAGACTATCTTCAAAAGTGCAGAAAGGTCACGAGGGCCTATTACGCTAATCTTGTGAAGCAACCAAACTGAAAGAAAACCGTCGAGGGAAATTGATGAGATGAATCAACTTTCAGCAAGACAATGCTCCAGTTCTCAAGTTGGCAATGACAATGGCTTCCAGCTTCTTGAACATCCTCCTTATCCCCAGATTTGGCCCTTTCAGACTATTACCTGTTTACCAAACTAAAAAAGGAGCTCAGTGGTCGCAAATTTCCTTCAGACGATGACGTTATTCATGCTGTAGACCACTTTCTACTGACACAATATCCTGACTTTTACAAAGAAGGGATCAGTCTGCTCCAGGATCGCTGGAATAAGTGCATAAACTTGCAAGGGGACTATGTTGAGAAATAACCCAAAAATGTTATCCACAAATAATTCGTTGCACCTTATGCTGAGGACTTATCGATCACCTCTCGTGTGCATATATATATATCGGTTTCTTATTTTACATTCTGCGGCCTCCAATAAAGGCCAAAAACTGTAAAAATGCTTACAATCATTAGTATCACCCTGTAGTTTCACACGATGTTAGGAGCAGGTATAATCCTGTTACATGAATGTAGAATCCTTTCATTTATGCCAGTTCTGCCAATATACAGTTTCTATATTACCGATTCTGATTATTTATACTGTGCGTTTTATTTGTTGTTGTTTTTTAATATTATATTTTCGTAATACCTTTTCTTGTCCGCCGTATCTTCTATTATTTTTTTTTACATTTTCAGGTAGAAATGTGTCCAGATATATATAACATATATATATATATATATATATATATATATATATATATATACGTATATAATAACAGTGCACAAGCATGTTGCTAAAAATGGACAGGTTAAACAGGCGTTATTTATCTGCCCCGCTTTGAGTCTTTATATCACAACATGTCACGTGGTGAGACTTCTGTAAGAAGAATTATCTTACGTTCCAGTTCCTCCATCTTCCTTATTTATCTCTGTTCATGTTTACCGTAGATTTATGACGTGACCAGTGATTTTCAACATTTACACTGCCATGATTTTAGAACTGAACCAGAACGACCCTTGCCGAATACTCACATATGCAGATGACATCCTGACATAGGTGCATGAAAACTGTAGAGAAAAGATAACCACACATATTCATGAAAATATAGACCACATCAAGTGTTAGTGTGAGGACAGCAAGGCCGAAATCATGTGGCGCTCATTAGTAACAGATCTGCAAAGATCACACTTCAGGCAGTGCAACGAGGAATATATGGAGAGGGAACAATTTGTTAAAATATCTTGAGACTATGTTTGATCTTTCCATCACCACGTGGACATGGCCATTGAGAAAACGCTCAGTGCAGTGAAGATCATGGCAGGTCCTGGTCTGCTACATAGGAAATCTTCCCGCTGGTGCTCGCGTTAGTGGTGTCTGTGGTTAAGTATGACCTCGAAGTTCTGACTTTGTTCATGGCTCAGATAATCAAGCTCGAAAAAAATCAAAATGAGGCTATGACAGCAGTTCTAGGGTGCACCAAGGACACTGTGATCATAGCTATGAGCTACATGTTGGATATGTCCAGCATGAAAATAAGGCACAAGTATGTGGAACTAAAGACGTAGCTCAGGATTACCAGAACGGCAAACCGTCCTCTTATCTTACATCGTACATCATTCCTGTGCTGTTAAACGTTATATAGGGCTCGCATGGTATTTCGCCAATTTTTCCTCTTTTCAGCGACTTTTTAAAACTCATCAAGGGATTTTTAGGCCTAATAATTTGGCCTTTTTAAAACAATGTCTTCTTTAAGTTTCACGTGGTCACCTCTTTTTCTTTGCCCTTCTGTGTTTTATTTGATAGCTCGTTTTGGAATTCTCTGATTGTTTCTTCTCATTATGTGGCCAATATGTCCATCTCCTTTTTCTGATCACCCATGAGACAAACTGTTGTTCGCTCACCTGTTTTATCTCTGCGTTGTTCTTGAATTCGTTCCACTTTATACCGAGTATTTTTTTACATTTGATGTCATAATAGTCTCATTTGTTATTTGTTTCTTTACATGTAGTTGTTTTCCACTTTCTCGTCCATAAATAAGGGTGGATATTACATTTGAACTGTATAATCTTAGATTGGTCTTTGTGCTTATAGTTTTTGAGTGCCATATGTTGTCAAGATTCTTTAATGTCAGTGCTGCTTTTGCACTTCTATCTTCCTTTCTGATGTCACCATCCTGGTCTATGTAGCTGTAGAGGTATGCAGATTAGTTTACTTCTTCAAGAGCCGTTCCTTCTATGTATATTTCTCCTTCTTGGTTAATGGGAAGTTTTATTATTTTTGTTTTTTTCTTGTTAATTGCAACTTCTATTTTTCTAGAATGAAAAAATAAAACAACTGAAAGAAAACCGTCGAGGGAAATTGATTAGATGAATCAACTTTCAGCGAGACAATGCTCCAGTCCTCAAGTTGGCAATGACAATGGCTTCCAGCTTCTTGAACATCCTCCTTATCCCCAGATTTGGCCCCTTCGGACTATTACCTGTTTACCAAACTAAAAAAGGAGCTCAGTGGTCGCAAATTTCCTTCAGATGATGACGTTATTCATGCTGTAGACCACTTTCTACTGACACAATATCCTGACTTTTACAAAGAAGGGATCAGTCTGCTCCAGGATCGCTGGAATAAGTGCATAAACTTGCAAGGGGACTATGTTGAGAAATAACCCAAAAATGTTATCCACAAATAATCCGTTGCACCTTATGCTGAGGACTTATCGATCACCTCTCGTATATATATATATATATATATATATATATATATATATATATATATATATATATATATATATATCGGTTTCTTATTTTACATTCTGCGGCCTCCAATAAAGGCCACTCTTTTCTGATAAAACTGTAAAAATGCTTACAATCATTAGTATCACCCTGTAGTTTCACACGATGTTAGGAGCAGGTATAATCCTGTTACATGAAATTAGAATCCTTTCACATGTTTATGCCAGTTCTGCCCACATACAATTTCTAAATTACCGATTCTGATTATTTATACGGTGCGTTTTATTTGTTGTTGTTTTTTAATATTATATTTTCGTAATACCTTTTCTTGTCCGCCGTATCTTCTATTCTTTTTTTTTACATTTTCAGGTAGAAATGTGTCCAGATATATATAACATATATATATATATATATATATATATATATATATATATATATACGTGTATAATAACAGTGCACAAGCATGTTGCTAAAAATGGCCAGCTTAAACAGGCGTTATTTATCTGCCCAGTTTTAACTCTTTATATGAAAACATGTCACGTGGTGAGACTTCCGTAAGAAGAATTATCTTACGTTTCAGGTCCTTCCTGTTCCTTATTTATCTCTGTTCATGTTTACCGTAGATTTATGACGTGACCAGTGATTTTCAACATTTACACTGCCAGGAGTTTAGAACTGAACCAGAACGACCCTTGCCGAATACTCACATATGCAGATGACATCCTGACATAGGTGCATGAAAACTGTAGAGAAAAGATAACCACACATATTCATGAAAATATAGACCAGATCAAGTGTGAGGACAGCAAGGCCGAAATCATGTGGCGCTCATTAGTAACAGATCTGCAAAGATCACACTTCAGGCAGTGCAACGAGGAATATATGGAGAGGGAACAATTTGTTATAAATATCTTGAGACTGTGCTTGATCTTTCCATCACCACGTGGACATGGCCATTGAGAAAACGCTCAGTGCAGTGAAGATCATGGCAGGTCCTGGTCTGCTACATAGGAAATCTTCCCGCTGGTGCTCGCGTTAGTGGTGTCTGTGGTTAAGTATGACCTCGAAGTTCTGACTTTGTTCATGGCTCAGATAATGAAGCTCGAAAAAAATCAAAATGAGGCTATGACAGCAGTTCTAGGGTGCACCAAGGACACTGTGATCATAGCTATGAGCTACATGTTGGATATGTCCAGCATGAAAATAAGGCACAAGTATGTGGAACTAAAGACGTAGCTCAGGATTACCAGAACGGCAAACCGTCCTCTTATCTTACATCGTACATCATTCCTGTGCTGTTAAACGTTATATAGGGCTCGCATGGTATTTCGCCAATTTTTCCTCTTTTCAGCGACTTTTTAAAACTCATCAAGGGATTTTTAGGCCTAATAATTTGGCCTTTTTAAAACAATGTCTTCTTTAAGTTTCACGTGGTCACCTCTTTTTCTTTGCCCTTCTGTGTTTTATTTGATAGCTCGTTTTGGAATTCTCTGATTGTTTCTTCTCATTATGTGGCCAATATGTCCATCTCCTTTTTCTGATCACCCATGAGACAAACTGTTGTTCGCTCACCTGTTTTATCTCTGCGTTGTTCTTGAATTCGTTCCACTTTATACCGAGTATTTTTTTACATTTGATGTCATAATAGTCTTATTTGTTGTTGTTTTTTAATATTATATTTTCATAATACCTTTTCTTGTCCGCCGTATCTTCTATTATTTTTTTTTTTACATTTTCAGGTAGAAATGTGTCCAGATATATATAACATATATATATATATATATATATATATATATATATATATATATATATGTATATAATAACAGTGCACAAGCATGTTATTAAAAATGGCCAGCTTAAACAGGCGTTATTTATCTGCCCAGTTTTAACTCTTTATATGAAAACATGTCACGTGGTGAGACTTCTGTAAGAAGAATTATCTTACGTTCCAGTTCCTTCATCTTCCTTATTTATCTCTGTTCATGTTTACCGTAGATTTATGACGTGACCAGTGATTTTCAACATTTACACTGCCATGAGTTTAGAACTGAACCAGAATGACCCTTGCCGAGTACTCACATATGCAGATGACATCTTGACATAGGTTTATGAAAACTGTAGAGAGAGGATATTTGCTCACATTCAGGAAAATACTGACCACGTCAAAGGTTAGTGTGAGGACAGCAAGGCCAAAATCCTGTGGTGCTCATTAGTAACAGATCTACGAAGATCACCATTCCGGCAGTGCAACAAGGAATATATGGAGAGGGAACAATTTGTTATAAATATCTTGAGACTATGTTTGATCTTTCCATCACACGTGGACGTGGCCATTGAGAAAACAAAGAAACTGCTCAGTGCAGTGAAGATCATGGCAGGTCCTGGTCTGCTACATAGGAAATCTTCCCGCTGGTGCTCGCGTTAGTGGTGTCTGTGGTTAAGTATGACCTCGAAGTTCTGACTTTGTTCATGGCTCAGATAATCAAGCTCGAAAAAAATCAAAATGAGGCTATGACAGCAGTTCTAGGGTGCACCAAGGACACTGTGATCATAGCTATGCGCTACATGATGGATATGTCCAGCATGAAAATAAGGCACAAGTATGTGGAACTAAAGACGTAGCTCAGGATTACCAGAACGGCAAACCGTCCTCTTATCTTACATCGTACATCATTCCTGTGCTGTTAAACGTTATATAGGGCTCGCATGGTACTTCGTCAATTTTTCCTCTTTTCAGCGACTTTTTCAAACTCATCAAGGGATTTTTAGGCCTACTAATTTGTGCTTTTTTAAACAATGTCTTCTTTAAATTTCACGTGGTCACCTCTTTTTCTTTGCCCTTCTGTGTTTTATTTGATAGCTCGTTTTGGAATTCTCTGATTGTTTCTTCTCATTATGTGGCCAATATGTCCATCTCCTTTTTCTGATCACCCATGAGACAAACTGTTGTTCGCTCATCTGTTTTATCTCTGCGTTGTTCTTGAATTCGTTCCACTTTATACCGAGTATTTTTCTTTTACATTTGATGTCATAATAGTCTCATTTGTTATTTGTTTCTTTACATGTAGTTGTTTTCCACTTTCTCGTCCATAAATAAGGGTGGATATTACATTTGAACTGGATAATCTTAGATTGGTCTTTGTGCTTATAGTTTTTGAGTGCCATATGTTGTCAAGATTCTGAATGTCAGTGCTGCTTTTGCACTTCTATCTTCCTTTCTGATGTCACCATCCTGGTCTATGTAGCTGTAGAGGTATGCAGATTAGTTTACTTCTTCAAGAGCCGTTCCTTCTATGTATATTTCTCCTTCTTGGTTAATGGGAAGTTTTATTATTTTTGTTTTTTTCTTGTTAATTGCAACTTCTATTTTTCTAGAATGAAAAAATAAAACAACTAAAGAATCTGTGGAGAATGAATTATTGAATGAATGAATAATCTTTATTTTTAAAGGGTAAAGAATTGAGCACGCAGGCCAGTCGTACACTCCGCCCTTTATCACTCCATCTTTCATTCTTTCCACACACTCGATTTAATACAAGTATACACATTTCAACAGGATGACTAAGATCTGGGAATCAAAACAACTCCTGTATAGTGGCAGTACTAATTTATGGTTGCGAGAGTTAACATCCCCTGCAATGGAAAAGAGACTAGATGCTTTTGAAAATAAGTGCCTTCGAAGACTGCTAAATATATGTTGGCACGACTTCAGATCGGTTACATCAATAAGACAAGAAACTAAACAAGGCTACATATCAAACTTTATCAGAAGACGTCGCTGGAACTACATCGGCCACCTACTTAGAATGGAAGAAAAACGACTCTCACACCAAGCATTTACGTGGTCACCAGAGGGTAAAAGAAAGCGGGAAAAACCCAAAGACACACTAAGAAGAGTTATCACTGTGGAGCATTGTTAACTTTTGTATATGTTTTTCAAGAGGCTTAGATAATAATGTCAGAATAGATTTGTCTATAGTTTGAGAGGTCACTAGTCTGTCCAGATTTAAAAATAGAAAACACTTTGGTGAGTTTAGAAGCGTCAGGGAAAAATGTTTGTCAATGCACAAATTGTGTGTGTATAATATATATATATATATATACATATATGTTAGTGTGTCTGTAATAACTGATGCAGCATAGCGTACTATCTTGTTACTAATGTCATCACATCCTGCTAAGTTAGTGTTCTTTAAAGGCCGGATGTAGTTATAAACCTCATCGACTGTGAGGAAAATTTAGTTGAGTTAGCTTTACACATTTACTGTCATTGTAAGTTTTCAACACGCTCAGGTCCCATGTAGGGGTCGGTAATGAAGATTTTACAATCGTAATTTCTTCCCTAAAATGTTCACTGAAGTTAGAACAAGTATGTTCATCGTTAATGTTTCTTGGTCAGATTGCTTCCTTTTATTTACAAGAGTATTAATCGCTTTCCAGAGGAAAGGACAGAGAAACAGACAGAACTACAAAAATAAGATGTTTAAGGGCATGCATCTTTCCCATTGAAATATATGCCAGTTAGACCTGAACACTTAACAAAACAGCTGAGAAACACATAAATGCCTTTGAATGTAAATGCTACAGTAGACTTCTTCAAATATTATGGACACAAAAAAGAACACATATATCAATATTACAAGAACTTAATTGAAAAAGGCTGGCTAGTAAAGAGAATTAAACAAAGAAATCTGAACTATTTTTAACACATTAAACGCCATGATAATCTAGAGAAAAACGTCTTGGAAGGGTACATAATGGGAAAAAGAAAGAGAGGAAGACCAAGGTGAAGATGGCTGCAAGACATCGTTGATGATCCGCAAATGGATATATCAGCTGCAGGCCATCTTGCTCACAACCGAGAGGCCTACAGGAGTTCCGTTAGGGAGGCAAAGTTCCGCAACTGACATGCAAATGAATAAATGAAATGTTTTGCTAGGCAGTGAAGACAGATTATTTGTTTTTTCTTGCATTTATTTCACATTGTCACTGAAAAGAGTTATGTCTTCTGCAAAATCAAGATTTTATAACTGAATATCATGTACCCAATAAATTCTCGTTTTAGCTGTGCAATATCTTTTTTGTTATGAAGTCAATGGCAATTCCACATACATGAAGGCATTATGTATTCTTGTTTTGTAAAAGAATGAGGCAAGTTATTGTTTTCCCATCTGCCTTATCTCTGTGATGCTCTTGAATTTATTCCACTTTATACCGAGTATTTTCCTTAAGCATTTCTGTGACAGAATGAGAGTTGGTACCCTGTTCTTGTTGTCAAAAGTTGCTGACCACATCTCTACTGTTTAAGCGAGCACGGATTAAGACATATCTAGGTGTTCATATTGGCTAATTCAGGTAAGGGGTCTGAGCTTGTAGTGTGCAGGAAAGAGACTGCTGTTCGAGATGTGGAAGTGATAGGGCGTGTGTTAGTTTTGTTCTGGGATGGTTGTTCGACTGCTTGGTTCGTAATATACTTTTTCCGGTTGATTGTCCTTTTCAAGACAAACGTTGTAGTTTAATATGTAGTGATTGTAGTTGACTTGTTTTTTAGGACAAATGTAGTGAATTTATCATGTAGTGATTGTGAGTTAATTGCCACCTTTTTTTCAACAAATATGTGATTCTAGACTGAAAGGTTAAGTTTGAGTTTCAGTATACACGAGGTTGTTATATTTTTCAATGTTTTGTCTGATAGTGAGTCCCATGTCGAGGCTAATGGTCCGGACTGTTTTCTTGTATTCGCTGCTCATTCTTTCATCAGTTTTCAGTCACCACGTTCAGTTACAACACTCATCACAAGCTTTTTGTTTTTTCTTTCTTCATTCAACCTTTGTTATATTTAGTAAGTGCCGATTCCTGATAGTATTTTGGATTTATGTTCTTTTCGTTTCCAAGATCTGTGGCGATGGGTAAAGACCCAATAATGATTTTGTGTGCATTTGATATTAAAAATATAATCTTGCCTTCTTTTTTTTTACTTTCACTCCTGTACAGGACAGAAAATGAAATCCAATAATTTAATCCAAAAACATCTTTCGTGATCCCAACATCAGTTTAACTTTGTGAAAAAGTGTATTTTCATATATCTAAAAACTGGCACAAAATATAGGAATAGCTTTAGAGAATTATTCTTTAAGTGTGAAACGAAACGGTTACTCGAGAAACATTCTAAAAATTAGTTTTGTACTATCAAAAGCATTCCGCTTGGTCCACCAGGCATTTTCTATGGTTTCTGTCCACGAAGTTGGTTGGTTGCGTCCCTTGGTGCTTGTTTTCTCGTGTTGTTCCTTCAGTCTAAACCTGACAAGTGCTGGTTCACCTGTGCTCAGATACTTAAATAAATATCGGAACTTTTTGTGCCGGAGACTTCCACTTTTATGAATTTTCACTGAGCAGGGGAGATAATCACTTCAATTTTTATTTATTCCACTGAACAGGGGAGATGATCATTTCAACTTTTATTTATTCAACTGAGCAGGAGAGATGATCACTTTCACTTTTATTAATGTTCACTGAGCAGGGGAGATGATCACTTTCACTTTTATTAATTCTTACTGAGCAGGGGAGATGATCATTTCCACTTGTATTAATTCTCACTGAGCAGGGGAGATGATCACTTCCACTTGTATTAATTATCACTGAGCAGGGGAGATGATCACTTCCATTCTATGCTAAAGCTTCCAATGTATATCCAATATAGGCAAGAGTAGATAGCAGACTAAGGTCAGTGTTTGAATCAGAATCCTTCTCTGTTACTGGCAGTCTCGTCAGTTGTTTTCTGTTTACCACAGGCTGATTCATTTCTGCCAAGGCATTGTTCAGTGGGGGTTTTGTCTGCAGTGTTAGCCCAGTGTGTACTTCGTTCATTGATATCACCACAGACCATCACAATATCCAGTGCTCCTCAACCGAGTTATTTCGAGTATTTATATTGATTGTTCCCACATCACACCCCAGTCATTACTTGAATGCCCTGTAGGTCCAAACTGTTCTTATCCCATTCTGTCATATTAGCCACTTCACATCGTAACCCTGTTCTTTTGTAAAAATTGCTCGCCCATTATGACTTCGTCTCAAGGGATTGGAGTATCAGATGTAGCAGGGACTACAGAGTTTCTGTAAACGTCTCCTACAAGAGCATTATGTCAAAGTCATTAAGTATACGCTTCAAGGCTCCATGACTAACACAAATGTCTTTATTATGTTAAAACCGAGTTACCTTTTCTCACGTTCCTTAATGACTGTATAAAGTAGAAATCGAAGCTCCCTTTCTCTCTTTGCTATCAAAACCTGCGTATCTCAAGCTGTTAATATTGACACCCCCTACTTCTACTCCCGGCATGCCTTCTATATGTTTTTACTTTTCTTCGTACTAAGATAGAGATTTTGCTCTTCACTGTTCTTACGACTGACATAATTAGTTCTTCCATTCCTCTTTGTGTTGTGGACAGTAATACTGTGTCATCAGCATAACTAATACCTGGTATTTCATAACCTCCAATTGTTATGGCATCGTAATACTCTTTGTCTACATCTTCTCTAACATTCCTCATTATATTTTCAGTATACAAGTTAAATAAGTAAGGCGACAACATGCACCCCTGACGGATCCCTCGTTTTATGTCAAACCAAGTTGTTGTTTTACCATTTATTCTTACTGCTGCTTGTTGGTCTAGATACAGCAGTGATGTTAATTGTATCAAATGTGTTGGAAATCCCATTTTTTTCAATTACTTCCCAAAGTTTTCCCAAATAAATGTTGTACACAATCAAATGTATTGAAGGTCTATAAAGGATAAATATAGATTCACATTAAACGCTCTGCATTTCTCTATGATTAATCTTATATTAAATATATGATCTCTTGATCCTATTCCTTGCCTGAAACCAGCTTGGACCATATTGACCTCTTCTACTATTTTCTTACAAAGTCTACTCCTTATGATTTTTACCAGAATTTTACTGGCATGACTAATCAGGGCAACAGTTCTATAGTTTGTGCATAATTTCAGGTTACCCTTTTGGCAGTTTGATGAATACAGTTCTTTTCTATTCTTTCGGCCAAATACCTGAATGCCATATCTTTTTACATAGTGCATGATAGATTGTTGCACATTCCTTTTCTCCTGCTTTAGTTCGTTCAGCTGTTATCTCATCACATCCTGGTGAGTTATCATTTTTCAGATTCTTTATTGCCCATAAAACGTCTTCTATTGTCAGTATGGGTTCTTTCTCTTCCAACACTTTTATTTCTGCTTTCACAGTCAGTTGTTTCATACATTCCTCTGCAATATTCCTTCCATCTTTCCAGAATTTCCTCTGTCTCTGTCAAGGTATTCCTCATCTCGTCACAAATTACATTTAGCTTAGGTGTGACATTTATTGTCAATGTCTTCATTTCTTTAAACATTTCACTATCTCTTCCACACTTCTGATGTCCTTCTATTCTTTCAAAACAATGTTGTAAACTTTTTGTCTTTTCGCATGTTTTTTCGGACTTCTTTTGTTAAATTTGTGTATTCCTCGTTGTTGTTGTTTGTCACTTTCCATTGCGTCTTCATTTATTTAAGTTGTTTTATCAGTTCTAGTGTGCCTGCTGTAATCCATCCATTCTTTTGTGTTTTCTTTACTGGAACCATGTCTTTAGCTGTTGTTATTAAGATATCTCTGGGCTGCATAGCCAATTATAAGTAAATGGTTACCTAAATACTGCTTATCTACAGCTTTACCATTTTCATATATATGATATTTTTGCCTCTCTACAATGTATGCGTAAGGAGTGAAAGTCTAACTCATTCGACCTCATATCTTTCATCCTTCTCATGTTGTTAAACGTCACATCGGGCTCGCATGGCAGTTTGCCAAGGTTTCTTGTTGTCCACAAGCTTTTCAACCTCATCAAGGAATGTTATTCCCACTAATTTGGCCTCCCTTAACAGTGGTATCAGGTGGTTGACCTTTTTTTTTCTTCGGTCTGTTGTGTTTCACTTAATAGCTTGTTTTGAGATTCTCTGTTTCTTCTCAGAACATGACCGACGTATGTCCATTTTGTTTTTGTGATCACCCGTGAGACAAATTGTATTTTTTTTTCTTATATCTGCGGTGTTCTTGAATTCGTACCACTTTCTACCGAGTATCTTCCTGCCGCATTTGTTTTCAAAAGAGTCTAATTTCTTGTCTATTTCTTAGTTAGTTTCCAGCTGTCACGTGTATACCTGATGGTGGATATTACATTAGAATTAAATAATCTTAACTTGGACTTTGTGATTATAAACTGTGAATGTCATATGTTATTTTGTGCTTATAACTTTTGAGTGCCATATGTTATAAAGATTTTTGAATGCCAATAATGCCTTTGTAATTCGAATTCTAACTTCCTTTCTTGCGTCACCATCCTGGTCGACGTAGCTGCCAACATATGCAAATCGACCTCATATACGCGTTATCAAAACTCATGTCATTTTATTTCAATTAGTCACATAAGTAAAATATATGTACCCAGGATATAAGGAAGTTGTAGAAGTTACTGGCCCAGCAGAAAGTACAAATAATCACAGTTGGGACTGGAACCACTAAGAAAATAAACATGGAGAAATCGAATCAGAAACTATTCTACAAAAATCAAAGTCGTCCACCAAACGAAGTTATACTTTTCATATACAAATCACATTTCGTAGTGAATCTTATCGAATCATCTTTTGCACGCACATGTCCTTCTGCTAAATATGAATATCATTAAAATAGAATGTAAAAAGAATGTCTGCATTAAACATCGAACAACTCCATACGTACTTCAATGTCTTCCAGAGAAGTGGTATCACAGCACGGCACATCTGCTCCATGTCATGACCAGTTCGCTGTAAAAAAGAAAACTGAAACTGGACGTATCTGAACACATGAGCGTTAGAGCGTGGCTAGTCGAAGGACGGTTGATTAGTTCAACTCGTTACTGACTTTCGATATGACAATGTTGATTAACATTGTTAGAGAACCACCATTTCCTTTTCCTTTTAAATGGAGTCTAAATGTATGAAGTTTTATCAGTTTTGTAAGAAGAGCAAGGAAATTATTCCAAATAAAATGTCTCCGAACTGTTATTGTTTCCTATATTTTCTTTACCTAAAAGTTGTTCTGGCCTGAAATGGTGTGATATGTTTATACAAATCTGGCATGAAGATATGTGGGCGTAGCACCAACTAAACAGAAGGTTTGCTTCAATTATCTGAGTTCTTTGTGTTCAAGCAAGAATGTTTCCATTCAAGACGTAAACTATTCCAACGTATCAAACATTTAGTTTCTTCATGGGCCCAAAACTAGGGACATTCTCTGAAGCATTCAGGAATAAAAGCCGTAACATGTACTTAGAAACTAAGGGTAAAATATTAAATTTTAAACGTTTAATCATGCACTTCTACATCATTACAGTCCATCTATAAGCTGAAACACAATCAGTAAAAACAGTTTTATACGTTAACGATGCACACGCTTGTAAAGTTTCGGCTTACATCTTTATTCAGACAAAAATATGCAGAACAAAACAAAAGTTAAAATAATAGCAAGTTTATATGTGCATATATGGTATAAAATACACAAGAAAGGAGAAGAAGTGAAGTAAAAGGATATATATATATATATATATATATATATATATATATATATATATATATATATATATATATATATATATATATATGCGATATGGAACAATATCAAAATAATTATCAATTCTATATCTATTATACCTAAGACAAAACAAAGAATTATATAAAGGTCTTACATTTATTCATGAGAGATAAACTTCAATGTCATTTACAATAGATGGCGTTTTACGTGAAATCATTTCCTGTATAAGAAATTGGTTCTAAGAAAAAAAACGGAATAAAATATTAAGTAAAATAAAAGCATTTTAAAATCATTAATTCTGTTCAGATTTACGTTATTATGTTAAGGTCCTTGTCATTTGTTTTACAGACAAAAAATAGTACGGGCAACTGCAATATAAAACATCATGTCAGATCATGTGTAGTGATAACTTCTCTGTAGCTTTGCCTTCTTATTTGGTTCTCACTATTGTGTAAGCAGCAGGACCACATGACATGACATTACCATAGAAATGATGAAAGTGCTGAAAGAAATTGGAATTGACAAGAAAACAGAAAAATATGCAATGACAGATACAATCTGGGACTCATACTTCAAGAACCGAAACACTCAGAGTTTGTGGCAGCAGTCAAGAAAATAAAAGCCACAGACAGCTCAGAATTTAGAACTACAAGTCTGGTCATTCATGTCACTAAACTTATCCTCAAAGTCATCCTCGAAAGACAAAATACAAACTTCATAAAGAAGTCAGCGAAAAGCAATTTACTTTCAGACAGAAGAGCGGAACAATGGAGACAATGTTTGCATAAGAAAGCTGAGAGAGATGGCGGAAGTTCAGAAATATATAATAACATTTTGTGATTGTACTAAAGAGTTTGACAGAGTGAAGCTTAAGCAAGTAAAATATTTGGAGGAAATCAGTAGGGTGAAACTTGACAAGCTAATACAATATCTGGAAGAAAAAAAAATAGAGTGAAGCTTGAGAAGCTAATACAGTATCTGGAGGAAATCAGTAGAGTGAAACTTAAGCTTAAAAAATATTTGGAAAAAATAAATAGAGTGCAGCTTAGGCTGGTAAATGTTTTGAGGAAAACAATAGAGGGAAGCTTAAGCTAATAAGATAACTGGAGGAAATCAATAGAGTGGAGCTTAAGCTAATAAAATAACTAGAGGAAGTCAGTAGAGTGGAGCTTAAGCTAATAAAATATTTGGAGGAAATCAATAGAATGAACCCTGACAAGCTAACAAAATATCTGGAGGAGATCAATAGAGTGAAGCTTATGAAATGATGCAGTGCATAGTGGATAAATATGGGGAATGGAAAAGGATGTTAGAGCTAGAATAACCAAGGCCAGGACAGCATTTATCCAACTTAGCAAAACATGGTCATCTATAAACTTCAAAACAAGAACCAAACTTAGGCTTTTCAGCACACACGTAAAGACTTCCTGCTATATGGTTCAGAGACATGGGTTATGTCCAAGACAATACATCAGACGATACAAAAATTCATGAACTACTGCTTGAGCAGGATTTTAAACATTAAATGACAGGACAAAATCAGAAACGAGGAGGTCTGGGAAAGGGCAGGACAAAAACATATGAATTTACAAATCATGTCTAGGAAGTGGAGGTGGATTGGCCACACTCTGAGGGACCCGATACCATCATAGCAAGACAGGCACTGACATGGAATCTCAAGGAAATAGAAAACGAGGAAGACCTAGACTTACATGGAGATGAGAAATTATGATAGTGCTCAGAGATAATGGATACACGTGGAAGGGAGCAGAGAATAATGACTGGATATGACTGGAGAGCCTTTACTCTTGGCCTCTGCTCTCACGAGAGTGAAAGGAGATGACGATGATGAAGTGATGCAGTCACGCGAGCAGAGAATCCACAGAACCTACAAGCCAAATTAATTGTATTCAGCAAGAAAGACCAGAAGCCACAGATGGGATCGAATATAACAGTAGACAAGGAGAAACTGGAACAAAGTGACAAAGCACTGCTACCTATGGCATACACTAAAAACAAACACTGCTTCCTATGGCATGCACTAACTTCAGTTGGGAGATGTGAAATGGAGACAAAGCACTGCTACCTGTGGCATACACTAACTGAATATGGAATATGTGAAATGGAGACAAAACACTGCTACCTATGGCATAAACTAACTTCAGATGGAAGATGTGAAGTAGAGACAAAGGAAAGATTAGCAATGACGGAAACCTACATTCAGAACCAATGAAGATAGTTCTGTTGTCCAGGAATCTGCCACAAGAACAAAACTGAGATTTTTAAAATTCTGTATCTTCTATATTTTACTGTACGGGGCCAGAAACATGGACTCTATGCCCAAAGATAGAGAGAAAGATTAGTGTAGAAGAAATGTGGTTAAGC
Organism: Achatina immaculata; assembly: GCA_009760885.1. Taxonomy (NCBI): domain Eukaryota; kingdom Metazoa; phylum Mollusca; class Gastropoda; order Stylommatophora; family Achatinidae; genus Lissachatina; species Lissachatina immaculata. The sequence goes on along the minus strand of CM019704.1, from coordinate 39,989,896 downwards.
AGACAACCATGTCATACAGAATGGAGAATCAAAAGAATAAATGTAACATTTTTAGAATAACTCCAATTTCACCGCAAACTTGGGAAAGAAATAAAGATCCAGAAAACAAAATGCTTTGGGTCATATCAAAAGGCATCACAACATACTGAAGACCATATAGAAAGTAAGGTGGAAGGAAAGAGAGCAAGTTATAGATATGCAAGTAGGAAGATAACATACGAGAATGGACAAGACACAGCCTGGCTGAATGCATTTATCAAAGCAAGACAGTGAGGAAACTGAAGATTTATTACCACCAACTTCGTTCCGACGAAAGTACATGATGATGATGATGATGACTAAGTAACATCAGATGATGTTCAACTTTCAGTCAGTGCTTTTTTAGTTTCTGAATATTTACTTTATTTTAGTTCTTGTAGCCTCAAAGATGAGACTCGGTGAGTACGGACCTAAAAATGTTTCTTGTGCTTTGATGTGGTTCAAGAATAATCAGTGGTTTTTTTTCTGTGTTTCTCCCCTGATCATTAAATAAAATACACTGACAAAATCCATATATAAAAGCATTATCTTTCGCAACATAAATATTAGTTTTGATTGTACAGAACTACTTTTTAGAATGTTTTCCGAATAATCGTGATGTTCCACTGTTAAAGAATAATTCTTTGAACGTATTCCTATATTTTGTACTCATTTTTAGGTATAAGAAAATGTTAACACTTGAATTGATGTTCTCCAGAAACATCACGCATGACCACAAGGTATAATACAGATTGTAATAACCGCCACTGAAACCGAATTCAGGTTCTATGTAGGTAGTGGCACAAAGTAACACCGCGGGAGTGTAGCAGATGATTAAAATACTAGCAATTAGGACAACCATACTCATAGTGGTTTTGTCTCTGTTGGACAGAGAAGTCGACTTACCCTGGCTAACATTTGCTGTTTTACGCCATGAACTTTTCTGATTAAGTTTCCGGATTAAAATCAAAGTAAAAACTACAACCAACACGAAAGATAAGAATCCACTAATGGCATGGATCATATAGACAACACCTTCTACTTTAACACTGTTCTTTGTGTAAATGATGCCAAGAAGTGTCTTGTTTCTCTCTGGATAGAACCTCCAACCAAGATACGTGGTACAATAAAGTGGGAACACAGACACACAAGTGAAACCATAAATCAGAATCATGACTGTGGCCGTTCTTCTGGAAGTGATCATCTGCTTGACATGTAATGGGAAAGCTATACACAGACATCTCTCGGCCGTGATATACACTGTGATTTGGCAGCTTATTATGGAGAACTTCTCTCGTGGTACAGCTCCCGTCATGTACCGGAATTCCTGGTACATGATGGGCAAGCCAGACTTCTGAAACAGAGGGTTGACGCTAAGCACATACCACTGCTGTATTAAAAGAGTGCAGAGATCGGCGATAGCCAGAGCGAATAAACTAATATTAATAGTTGTATTAAGTCCTTGTCTATAAAATACGACGAGGTTAATGGCATTGGCAATTGTTCCAAGAAAACTGACCAGACTACATAAAATTACGTAATTGACGAAAGATATGATAAATCTTTCATGGTCGCTGACAATCTTTCTCATTACACTGATTTTTTGACCTGCGTGAAACTCGAACGAAGAGTTAAGATATCCTTCCATCTGCTGGACTAAAATATTACTAAAATATATCCTTGCTGCAATAGATACATTAAATATACAGTTATCGAAAATTTGTAGGAAATAATTCTCTTATCGTATGTAAACAATCACACATACATTTTACTTATAATTAAATTGTTTCTGTTGAGTAAGTCTTTATTGCAGTTACTTTGAGAGAAAGATTCACTGTCATTCATCTGCAATCATGTCCTGTAAAAAAATAAGGTAGAATTAATATTACATTCATGTAAAATCTACAGTAAAGTGGTGAATATTTAGTTAGTATATGAAAAGAAAGTGAAATAATGGGTTGAGTAAAGTGTTGAGAAATATATCGCACGATTGTTAGAAGAAATGATCAATAAAAGTGATATAGATATAAGATTTGGAAGACACAGTTTTCTTGCTTCCTACATTTGCAGATTCTTTAGTGCCTGATAGGGCTGTCCGGTGTTCTATTTTTGGTAGAACTTAGTTTAAAAATATTTCGGATATTGTATTAAATGGTGAATTATATCACATCTTTGTCTTTTATGATATTTTTGTGTCAGTTAGTTACAAGTTATATTTGTCTATTGATTTCTTCGGTACTTGAAAAGATCTTATATACTTTAAAATATTTTATCTATTTTGATCTATTTCATTTTATCGGAGAATCTGAAAGTTTTAGGTACTTCTTCAGGAAGGGTTAGCCATATGGTTATTATGTAACTTAATCTAACTTTGAGCAAGGTGGACAATACACAGTGGAAAAGAACAATTGTTTAGACTGCATTCTTCCTTGAAAATTTGGTTCATGAAAATAGTCAAGAAGCAAAAACGCTAACAAGGTTGTGTCATGTTCAGACATGAGTTGATAGTAATACGTTTATACTGTAGCTCAAATTCCCATTTGCCTGAACATAATAGACTGACAGTATTTAATAATGTTTACTGCGGGGAGGAATGTTGAGAAGATCTCAGGGTTTGTCACAATTTATTCTACATCAAAGTCATATTAAGTGAATGTAACATGAATATATCTACGCTCTGTATGGTGATATGTGCAGGAGTTTTACCTGTACTTTTCTGCTTACCATTATAGAGACTGAAATGTTGTTCTAGATGTCTTTCTTGAAGTTTTTTTTTAAAAGTAATCTAGAAATTTTGGTACTGAATCTTCGATTTTTAACATTACTTTACAATAATTATTTTCAGAAATATTCAAAGAACATTTTGTATCTTTGCTTTTTTTTCTGTTTCTAATACTCCAGGATTCTTAGATCTTAGAGCCGTAATTTTAATGTTTTCCTTCCAAAGAATACTTTCATACATCCATGTACTCCTCTGACACTCTCATTGTCAGTCTTACATATCAGTGTGGGAGGCAATCGTGTATGTTATTGTTTGGGGACAAATAGCGCCCCTTGGTATGCAGTCATACTTCCGGGAATAGAGTCTCCAGAAGCTTTAAGAACGGTCACGTGATTTAGGGTCTCGTAACGGCCTGATTTTTAGGCTGAGTGAATTAGTGCTTGTCTGACTGTGGCCCAGAGCGGTTGTGTAGCTGTTGTGGTCAGTATGTAGTCTGGTTATGTGTAGCTGTTGTGGTCAGTATGTAGTCTGGTTATGTGTAGCTGTTGTGGTCAGAATGTAGTCTGGTTATGTGTAGCTGTTGTGGTCAGAATGTAGTCTGGTTATGTGTAGCTGTTGTGGTCAGCATGTAGTCTGGTTATGTGTAGCTGTTGTGGTCAGCATGTAGTCTGGCTGCTATTTTCTGCTGAAATTGTTTTGTTTTTTTGTTTGTTGTTGGTTTGCTTCTTGGGTGTATATTGGAATGCGATATAGCAGGGCAATCTGCCGGAATATCGTCATTCCATTTTTTTAAAAATTCATTATTTTCCATTTTCATCCATTAAACGTTTTACTGAAAATGTTTAAGTCAATTTGTTGAGTTGTTGCAAGTTGTATTGTGTCGAATAATAGTTGTTGTAGAGCTTGAGTTGTGTCTGAGAGCTGGAGAAAGTCTTTATCTACTTCAGGTTAAATGAAGATTGTTCAAAATAAGTTGGACTAATTTGAGATTAGTTTTAGCCGCAGTTAATAGCAAAACCGATATAACCTCTGTTTGATGCCAAGAGAAGAGGCACATACTACTTCGATTTGGTCCCTAGATAAGAGGCACATACTACTTCAGTTTGATGACTAGATAAGAGGTACATACTACTTCAGTTTGATGGCTAAATAAGAGGCACATACTACTTCGATTTGGTCCCTAGATAAGAGGCACATACTACTTCGATTTGGTCCCTAGATAAGAGGCACATACTACTTCAGTCTGATGACTAGATAAGAGGTACATACTACTTCAGTTTGATGGCTAAATAAGAGGCACATACTACTCCAATTGTTCAAATAGCACATCTATTTACAATGATAGACTGAGCATTCACTTAGTGATAATTGCACTTCAATCTCTTCCGGTCTCCTCCTAGCCTATGGATATTGGGGTATCCTCCCTCTGTTCTTTGTATCTTCGTATTTTTACTTCATTAATCTACTTGCTTCTTTTGAGAGTACACTATATCGGAATTACATTTTCATACGCACTTGTACATGTTTGTCAGTTACTTCATTTACTCAGCCATATTGTTAAAGAACAACTGACTTCGTTGCTCAGTCACTTCCTTACACATTCATTTGAACTTACAAATGATTCGCCGAATTTTCCATCTCGACCTCTAATTCACGTCGCTATAAGCTGAATTAGATTTCTCACTATTTATTCGATTCACACTTTGCCTGACATTCTATTTGTTTTATAAGTAGGGGAGATATTACCATCATAAATATTGACTGATAAAATGTTGGTGGTTTCATAAAGATTTCCTGAGTTTCTTCCGCTAAATCACGTTCCATTCTGGAACAAATGTCGGCAGTTTCTAGCACTCACAATGACAGTGATCAGTAGAAGAAAGGGGTTACCTGCTTAGGAGGAATCACTAGAGAAACAGAAACAACCAAACAAAGCTTAGGCCACATCACATATGGATGTACATGTGTACACAAGGCCGGTGTGAATGACTGTTCTACAAAGTAGTAAATAACACCCAACTGCCATGCAAAAATGTGAAAGTAGTATGTAACACCCAACTGCCATGCAAAAAATGTGAAGAAAAATAAAACAATCTATATTTGTAGATAAAACAAGAGTCTTTACATATGATATATCCAGTTTGGATATCTGGCTAAATGCACCGAAGAGGTGATAAGATTAGTTTTGCAGATATCAAAGTAATCTCGTCACGGTTTAAAGCATATCGACCGGCTATTAAACCTACTAACACTGCACGTAATGTGCGTTTTTAATGTTGTATTTGCCCTGAACGTCACTCTAAAAATTACTTGAATATAATTTGCTACGGAGAGAGGAAAACACTGAACTTTGTTCTTGCCCCTGAGGATGAAACTCATTTTAAAAATATCGGAAATTGTCAGCAACCAAAGATGGCTGCGCCAATACCAGATTATATATATTTTTTCAGTGCATTCAGATAACGACTGTAACAATTTAAAAACAGGGCGATAACTCTTTTCTTACTAATAAAACATATTTATATCATGAGTTACCATTCATGCTTTACATATACATATATCGCCCTGTTTGTATACATATATATACATATATATATACACACACACATATATATATATATATGGGGTAGGGGTATCCCCTATCAAAGGAGAAGTAAGACGCCTCCTTACCTCCGTCAGTCTACGGGACACCCTTGGGCAAGGTGGAGTACCCGTATAGCCCCCCGATCAGGGTGACGTGAAGCCATGGGAGCAGGTGGTGGATGGAATGGGAGAGCAGCTGACAGATAATGTTGGTTATGGTCACCATTCTATGATGGTAGGCAGATGATCTCAATGTAGGGACAATGGCTACGATCACTGACTAGTACAGTCACTGCCCGGAAGGAAAGCAATGGTAAACTATCTTCTGGAAACATACCAAGAAACCCAAGCAGCAATCATGGAAAGTCAAATAGGAAAAAGATCTGGTGGTGAGTCCCCCAGGCCAGATAGATCTAATTTTAACACTGGGGAAGAGTGTGAGGCAGAGGTCAGTACTAGTAATTGTGATGACGGACAAAATCCTGACGGTGTTACCAAGGAAAACCCCTGCATCAAACTAAAAAGAAAAATAAGAGTAGGAGCATGGAATGTAAGAAGTATGTATGAGGGAAAATATCAAGTAATAAGTGACGAGATGAAAAGAACGCGGATACACATTTTGGGAATCTGCGAACATCGATGGAAAGGATCAGGACACTTTAAGAGCGAGAATGATAATATATTTATATATTCTGGCAGAGAAGTAGGAGGAAAGAATGGAGTGGCTTTTTATTTGGACAAATCAACATCAAAAGCATTACTAGGCTACAATCCAGTAAGTGATAGAATCCTAACAATCAGACTTAAGGGCATTCCTAGAAATGTAACAGTCATCCAGGTATATGCACCTACATCAGCAGCAGAAGAAGATGAAGTAGAACATTTTTATAACACACTGCAGACGACAATGGACCAGGTACGGAAAAATGATATTGTATTTATAATGGGTGATTTTAATGCAAAAATTGGTACAGAAAGAGCAGAAAATGAAGGACATGTTGTAGGGAAATTTAGCATAGGACACAGAAATGAGGCAGGTGACAATCTAATGGCGTTTTGCATGGAAAATGAGCTAATGATCGCTAACACACTTTTTAAACAACATCCAAGAAGACTTTACACCTGATGGGAAAACCAAGAATCAAATAGATTACATTTTAGTGCAGAGAAGGTGGAGGTCAAGCATAACATCAGCAAAAACTTTACCAGGTGCTGATTGTGACACGGACCGTGAGTTATTAATAGCAGACATGAAGATAAAGATAAAAAAGATAATTATGGGATCAAGACCACTCCGCTTTGACCTTACAAATATACCAGAACAATACGGTATAGAAGTGAAGAACCGTTTCGAAATCCTGATGGCTGTACAGAAAGAGATGACACCAGATGAATTGGCTACGCAGGCCAAAGATATCTTAGTAACAACAGCTAAAGACATGGTTCCAGTAAAGAAAACACAAAAGAATAGATCGATCACAGCAGGTACACTAGAACTGATAAAACAATGTAGAGAAATGAAAACGCACTGGAGAGTGACAAACAACAACAAAGATAAATATAAAACTTTAACAAGAGAAGTACGAAGAAACATAAGAAAAGACAAAAAACAATACATACAAGATTGTTGTGAAATAATAGAAGAACATCAGAGGTGTGGAAGAGATAGTGAAATGTTTAAAGAAATGAAGACATTGATGAGAAATGTCACACTTAAGCTAAATGTAATTTGTGATGAGATGGGGAATACCCTGACAGAGACAGAGGAAATTCTGGAAAGATGGAAGGAATATTGCAAAAGAATGTATGAAACAACCGACTGTGGAAGCAGAAATCAACAGTGTGAATTATTATTGGAGGAGAAAGAGCCCGAGCCGACAATGGAAGAAGTTTTATGGGCAATAAAGAGTCTGAAAAATGGTAAATCACCAGGATGTGATGAGATAACCGCTGAATTTATTAAAGCAGGAGGAAAGGAGTGTGCAACAATCTATCATGCACTATGTAAAAAGATATGGCATTCAGGTATTTGGCCAAAAGAATGGAAAAGAACTGTACTCATACCACTGCCAAAAAAGGGTAACCTGAAATTATGCACCAACTACAGAACTGTTGCCCTGATTAGTCATGCCAGTAAAATTATGTCAATATAGTCAATATGGTCCAAGCTAGCTTCAGGCAAGGAAGAGGATCAAGAGATCATATATTCAATCTAAGATTAATAATAGAGAAATGCAGGGAGTTTAATGTGAATCTATATTTATCCTTTATAGACTACTCAAAGGCATTTGATTGTGTACAACACCAGAAACTTTGGGAAATAATGGAAAAAATGGGATTTCCAACACATTTGATACAGTTAACATCACTGCTGTATTTAGACCAACAAGCAGCAGTAAGAATAAATGGTGAAACAACAACAACATGGTTTGACATAAAACAAGGGGTCCGTCAGGGGTGCATATTGTCACCCTACTTATTTAACTTGTATACTGAAAATATAATGAGGAATGTTAGAGAAGATGTAGACAAAGAATATTACGATGCCATAACAGTTGGAGGTTATGAAATACCAGAGATTATATATGCTGATGACACAGTATTGCTGTCCACAACACAAGAAGGAATGGAAAAACTAATTATGTCAGTCCACAAGAACAGCGAAGAGCAGAACCTCTATCTTAATGCAAAGAAAACTAAATTGATGACAACTGACAAAACAAACAAGGCAACTGAAATATGTATCAATGAGGAAAAACTGGAAGAAGTGGAGAGTTTTGAATATCTTGGATCACTACTAACTAATAATGGAGATACAATGAGGGAAATTAAAAGGAGGACATCTATTGCTCTTCAGAAAGTAAAACAAATAAAGAATCTGTGGAGAGGAGCAGACAGAACCACAAAAAATGAGATTTTTAAGGGAATGCATCTTTCCCATCGCAACATATGCCTGTGAGACCTGGACACTTAACAAAACAGCTGAGAAACACATAAATGCCTTTGAATGTAAATGCTACAGAAGAGTTCTCCAAATATCGTGGAGACAAAAAAAACAAATATATCTATACTACAAGAGCTTAATATTGAAGAAGGCTGGTTAGTAAAGAGGATTAAAGAGAGAAAACTTAAATATTTTGGACACATCAAACGTCATGATAATTTATAGAAGACCGTATTGGAAGGATACATAATGGGAAAAAGAAAAAGAGGAAGACCGAAACGAAGATGGCTGCAAGACATCGTTGATGATCTGCAAATGGATGCAGCAACAGCAGGCCATCTTGCTCACAACCGAGAGGCCTACAGGAGTGCTGTTTGGGAGGCAAAGTTCCGCAAGGAACATGCAAAGCAATGAATGAATATATATATATATATATATATATATATATATATATATATATATAAAGAGGGAAAGATAGTCCTATATATATATTTATATAAGATCCGACAATTAAGTAAAGAGTGTCCAAGATAAAAATACCATATATGAAGCATAGAATCCAAAGAGACAACTTTCATGTATGATCTGGCAACTTTTCATCGCCATCCGATAAGCAGCAAGCCGCCATTTTGTTGACCTTACCAGAGGTGCATTGTTACGTAATCAGCATGGCCTGAAAAGCTAACATTAAATTATGTTTCAAACTTAGAAAAAGTCCCATTGAGACTGTTGAAGTGACGCGACAAGTTTATTGGGATAATTGTTTATCTCGTGCATTGATATTCAGGTGGTATTCATGTTTCAAAAGTGGTGTAGAAACGATTGCAAATGCAACTAGACTTGGGCGTCCAATTTCTCTTCGTAAAGAAGAACTCATTGCAAAAGTCAGAGAAGGATACAAGAAAATAGTAGTTAGTCTGCGATGACGATGGCAGATGAATTTGGTATTAACCAAGAGTCCATTCGTAAAATTTTAGTGGAGGATTTGGGTAAGAAAAATGTTGTTTTCCAGTTTGTACCAGATTCGTTGCCTGATGACCGAAACATCAGCGTGTTAAGTACGCAAAATAGATCATCAAAACATGTCGCAGAAATAAACATTTCTTAAATTTGATTGCTGCAGAGCATGAAACATGGATTGTCTGCTATAATCCCACAACTAAACGCCAAAGTGCTCAGTGGAAGTCATCATCATCACTAAAAGGGAAAACAAAATTCATCTTCAAAAGTGGAAAGTGAAAGCAATGTTGGTGTACTTCTAGGACAGCAAAAGGAGTTATTCACAAAGAATCTATTCCACAGGGATAGACTGTCACTGCCAAAGTTTATTTAAGTATTTCGAAACGTCTATTGAAAAGGATTCAACAAGCCCAACCCGAGTATTCAACACCTGGCAGTTTTTCCCTTCTTCATGATAATGGACTGGCTCCCAGGTGGTAAAAGAACATGGATTTTGCCCAAAAACAATGTATGTTCTCAACCTTCCACCTTATTCCCCAGTTTTGCCTCCCTGAGATTATTTTCTATTCCCAAATTTAAAGTTAACATTGAAAGGACGCTTCTTTGACGATACTGATGACATCCAAACGGCCATAACATTGAGTTTAAGGGCCATACCAACAGAAGAACTGCAGAGCTCGTTCCAGTGTTAGTTAGATCGTGCCACTCGCTGTATCAATGTACAAGGTTCTTACCTTGAACAAAATACAGGTTATATCTTCAACGTTTGTTTATTTTATTTGGTAATGTAAATAGTCTCATTACTAAATGATCGGACCTTGTATGTATGTATGTGTATATATATATGTGTGTGTGTGCGTGTGTGTATTAAACAGATGCAATTATCTCAGATCATATGATCTTTCTCTTCATTTTATTATGTCCGGCCATGTTTACCATATATATGTGACGTTTTTAGAAAAATACTCAAAAGGTGAGTGCTGTAATAATATTCATAACGTAAATGGTATAAAAATATTGAGTAGGTGAATGCTAGAGAAATATATAATAGATCAATATTATGGAACTATTTAGAAGGTGAATAATAAAGTGACATTTCATAGATGAATGTTACAGAAATATTTGCTAGTTGAATATCACATGCACTTTTAATAAATAAATGATATGGTAATAATTAATACCAGTATTGGACCGTACATTTAAACTGTTCCACAAAAAAAAAAGAAGATTGTAAACTGTTTAATACATTTTTGACGATTTACGTAGTATAGTGCCTTGAACGAGGGTCATATAGAAAGTTTTGAGCACAATTGTTTTTAATCAGAATTTAAAGATATAGAAATTATAAATGAATCACTTTAATCTGAACCATTTTCTTCACTTTTCAACATAATCTCCATTTCCGTGCATACATTCTCCCTATCGCTCTGCAAGTTTGCAAATACCTTCCCGGTAGAATTCCGTTCCAGCTGACCGAAGGCACAGACGCACGGCTTTCTGGATGTTCTCTCCTGTGTTGTAGTGATGGACTCGCATTTGTTCATTCATTCATTCATTTGCATGTCCCTTGCTGAACTTTGCCTCCCAAACAGCACTCCTGTAGGCCTCTCGGTTGTGAGCAAGATGGCCTGCTGTTGCTGCATCCATTTGCAGATCATCAAAGATGTCTTGCAGCCATCTTCGTTTTAGTCTTCCTCTTTTTCTTTTTCCCCATTATGTATCCTTCCAATACGGTCTTCTCTAAATTATCATGACGTTTAATGTGTCCAAAATATTTAAGTTTTCTCTCTTTAATCCTCTTTACTAGCCAGCCTTCTTCAATATATTAAACTCTTGTAGTATAGATATATTTGTTCTTTTTTGTGTCCACGATATTTGGAGAACTCTTCTGTAGCATTTACATTCAAAGGCATTCATGTGGTTCTCAGCTGTTTTGTTAAGTGTCCAGGTCTCACAGGCATATGTTGCGATGGGAAAGATGCATGTCCTTAAAAATCTTATTTTTGTGATTCTGTCTGCTCCTCTCCACAGATTCTTTATTTGTTTTACTTTCTGAAGAGCGATAGATGTCCTCCTTTTAATTTCCCTCATTGTATCTCCATTATTAGTTAGTAGTGATACACAATATTCAAAACTCTCCATTTCTTCCAGTTTTTCCTCATTGATACATATTTCAGCTGCCTTGTTTGTTTTGTCAGTTGTCATCAATTTAGTTTTCTTTGCATTAAGATAGAGGTTCTACTCTTTGCTGTTCTTAGGGACTGACATAATTAGTTTTTCCATTCCTTTTTGTGTTGTGGACATTAACACTGTGTCATCAGCATATCTAATCTCTGGTATTTCATAACCTCTAATTGTTAAGGCATTGTAATATTCTTTGTCTACATCTTCTCTAACATTCCTCATTATATTTTCAGTATACAAGTTAAATAAGTAGGGTGACAATATGCACCCCTGACGGACTCCTTGTTTTATGTCAAACCAAGTTGTTGTTTCACTATTTATTCTTACTGCTGCTTGTTGGTCTAGATACAGCAGTGATGTTAATTGTATCAAATATGTTGGAAATCTCATTTTTTTCATTATTTCCCAAAGTTTCTGGTGTTGTACACAATCAAATGCCTTTGAGTTGTTCTTTCACAAAACCGAAAAGATGATAATCAATGGACGCCAGGTCGGGGGTATAGGCAGGGTGTGGAAGAATTTCCCAACCTATTTTCTGAATTTCCTCAGTTGTCCAGCGAGCAGAGTTTTTCTCACAGCTTTGTGATCTTCAACCAACAAACGGGAGACCCAGGGTGCAAAAACTTTCTTATAGCCTAGGGTTTTAATCATTTCCTGTACTGCATTGCGTCCTACTCTAAGATTTACAGTGATTTCAGATATTGTGACACGTCTGTCTTGTTTAATGATGTCGTTAACCTTTTCCAGGATACGTTCAGTGGAGGCAGTTGGAGGGCGAGCTCTGCGAGGCCTATCTTGGATGCTCGCGTTTCCATCTTTGCAATGTTTCATCACCACCTAACAGTTGCTAGCACCAATACACACATCTACATAAGCAATTTGATGTTCTTGGTAAATTTTAGAAGCGGAGATTTCCTATTTAACGAGGAAACTTCAGCACCTGCCATTGTGTTTCTGCTCTGCATGGTCACGTGACACCTGATGGTGACGTCATGTGACCTCTACATGAAGTGCAAAGGATACAGTTAAGGTGATACATTTATACTTTCTCAATCTATACATTCTTATTTAAAAAAATATTTGCTCATGACTTTCGTGATGACGCTTGTATGTTATGGCTGTAGTATTATTATCGCCGTGTACATTAGGATAGTATTATAATTATTATTATCAGTGTTGTTCTTGTTATTACTAGTAGAATTTTTATTATAGTTATGATTATTACTGATAAGTAGAATTTAGGTAATTAAAGTTATCATTGAAAGGACGCTTTTTTGATAATACTGATGACACCCAAAAGCCCGTAACATCAAGTTTAAGTGCCATACCAACAGAAGAACTGCAGAGGTCATTCCAGTGTTAGTTAGATCGTGCCACTCGCTCTATCATTGCACACGGGACTGACTTGTAATAAAATGCAGGTAATATCTACAACTGTTGTTTATTTTATATTTTATGTAATTAGTCTCAATACTTAATTGTTGGACTTTGTATTATTTGATTAAATGAAGAACCATCTGAACGTTATAGTAACTATGTGTGTTATGATTTCAGTCTTCTGGTGAATCATAAAATATGACGCGAAGTGACTTTCAGAACTTGTAAAATGAACGAAAAGAAATCATATTAACGCGCATTCATAAATTAAAAAGGTACAATCGCCATCATTCACAGTTCAGCAATATCATCTATTCAAGTGGCTGAATTATAAGACGTTATTAATCAGAGAACACTTCAGTATATATATATATATATATATATATATATATATATAATGCACAGCAATTTATTAATATATTTATAGTAAGTTCTGCCCGGTGAAATGAAGGCCAACCTTTTCTATTTCCCATGCGTTGTCTACTATACAGTTTTGGTGCTAATATTTAACAAAAATAAACACGTTTTTGGGTTATAAGGACTGTTATTGTCGGAGGTGACGTGGAGGTTATGCTCTCCACTTCAATGGCGTGCGTCTCAAATAGCCTCTGACAGTTAAGTCCAGCTCCATGGCAGAACTGTTTAAACTGACAGGAGAAGGCCGAAGACAAATATCTGGCGCCTGAAAACCAGACGCTTCGTGCAGATGAGAGTCATGTTTGGTAGCTCATCAACCGCTGGTGGCGAGATTCTTCAGCTGCCATGCGTGGAGTGGGATCCTCTCGGCCAATGAAGAAAGGTGCAAATGGGGTTGCCGTGCGGCATCACTGTGGAAAAGGTGAAAGAAAGGATAAAGCGAAGTAAACAGTAACCAAATCACGACACCTCTGTTCTGGGGGTCGGCCATGTCCTAAGTGCACTCATATCGGGAAAAATGATTGAAATGTCTTAACCCAGAATTGCAAAAGCAGCATCGATCTTCAACAATCTTGAGAACATATGGCATTCAAGAGTTATAAGCACGAAAATCAAGTTAAGACTATTCAATTCAAATGTAATATCCGCCCTCATTTATGCATGCGAAATCTGGAAAACAACTAAAGAAAACGGGAAGAAAGTAGAGTCTTTTGAAAACAAATGACTAAGGAAAATACTAAGAGGTTAAGACACTGCTGGCGAGATTCTTCGGAAGCGCGCGTGGAGTGAAGCCCCTCTCGGCCAAAGACGAAAATGCAGAAAAGCAATAAGGGGTGCTGTGTGGCGCCAATGTAAAAAGATGATGAAAAGGATAACGTGAAGCTTAATCGGTATGTCCAGTAGTATCGCGGCGAGAGTTACACATACTACGGCGCCTCTGCTCTAGAGTTCGGCCACGTCCGAAAGACACCCATACTAGTGAAATATGCCTAAACCGGCTTACACCAGGGATGAAACGTGATGGCTACGCATGTCACGGTACCTCTGCTCTAGAGGTCGGTCATGTCCTAAATACGCCCATACTGGGATTATATGTCTAAACCGGCTCAACCCAGGGGTGAAAATCACTAGTGGCGAGGATTCGTCCTCCTGAACAAAAGCTCCGTCCTGGTCACAACTAGGAAGGGTAGCGGCCACGACCACAAAATGCTGAAGTCGGAGACACTGGACCAGGGCAGTCTAGATAGGCAACCACCTCTCACCCGGCGGAGATGTATGCGTATCCTAATCACGCTGAGGTTTTCCGGCGAGAAAGACCAACGGCGGAATGGATGGGCAACCACCTCTCACCCGGCGGTGATACACGGGTATCTCAAAACACATCGATGTTTTCCGGTGAGAAAGTCCAACTTTAGATTAAACAGGAGCAACGAAAACCACGGTGTCACGTAATCCCGCTCCTGAGACCCACCAAGAATACAGGCTCAAGCCGTACGATACTCTGAACCTCTTGTGGTCCTCTCGGAGATCTCCTTTTGGGGACCACACGGAAGACCTAAAGGGGACCACATGGGTAAATGCAGTAGGATCACAGGGCGGTCTTGGTGGTAAAAGCGAACGAAGATGAAGAAGAATAACACGTTTTTTTCTGTCCTTCATATTTATCAAACCTGTCTTAGTGAAGTTTTTTTTTTCTTTCCTTCATATTTATCAAACCTGTCTTAGTGAAGTTTTTTTTTTCTTTCCTTCATATTTATCAAACCTGTCTTAGTCAAGTCTTTATTAACGGTAGCCATGGACGGTGTGCACTGTTTACATTGTCTGCTGTGTACATTAACAATATGGCACATATGGATAATCATTTTTCTGTTTACCTTGTTTGATGAAATAAGGAAATAGATTAGTATTTACTTTTAGAAACTTTGAGATTCACATTTTACATCGTTATGTCCATCATCCAGTGTTCTTCATAGACCGTTACAAGTTTCTAAAAGGTATATTTTTCTTTGCCGACGACATTTGTCTACTGCCAAGCAGGCACAAAGATATGCAAGATAAAATAAACAAGCTAACTGAGAATGCTAACAATATAGTAATAAAGATCACTGTAGGAAAGACACAGTACATGAAGCCAAGCGTGTACAACAGAAATGTGCTGAGAGTAGATAACAAGCTAGTGGAGGAGGTCAACGAATTTGCATATCTTAGTAGTAGAGTAGTATAAGATGGAGACAACACAGAGGACATCAGCAACAGACGTATTTGAGCAAAATAGGCTTTTGCAAAGCTGCAGAATATACGGAAATCTAAAAAGCTAAGCATGAAGACGAAAATCAGGATATTTAAGAGTAATGTTCTAAGTGTACAACTCTATGGAAGTGAATGCTGGAAAATCACCACAGACATAGAAAGCAAGCTGAATTCCTTCCAGACTGAATGTTCACAAAGAATTAGAAAAATATCTTGGTCAAATCCCATAAGAAATAACATATTGTTGGCAGATGTCCAGATGAAGCCACCGACAGTAATTATTGAGGAAAGACGCTGGCCATGGTTGGGACATGTGCTCCGGATGATTGACGACTCACTACCAAAAAATAGCACTAAGATGGAGACCACAGGGGAGAAGAAGTAAGAGTAGACTAAAGGAGACGTGGAGAAGAACGACAGAGAGGATGTTGAGCAGCAGAGGGCTCTCTTGGGTAAGAGCGGAAAAAAAGGCAAATGACAGGCTTTTGTGGAAAACCTTTTCGGAAGACCCATGTGCCTTGGACACTTAAGGTTTCTGAATCAATCTTGTATTGTTTGTTTTCGTGTAAAATATATATTACATTCGAAATACTATTCGCACCCGGGATCTTCAACCATAGGGCATTAATTAACACTCCCAAGTTAATCACCGCTGATTAAATCCACACATATTTCTTACCTGATTTTGAACTGGAAGAGATCAATGTCATTAAGTATGCTAGGATGGATCGTAGGTTCTTTTCTTTTGTGTTCTTCCTTCTATCCAAGTCTTCCAGTTATATGAACATGGTCGAGTCGACATAAGGGACTCTTAGGGTCATAGACGTGCGGTGGACTGATGAATAAAAGTGAAAAAAGCAAGAGAAATGCATAGAAAGAATATGATGTCCGCTTCCACAATGTCCCAGACATGGAATATGACTTTATGATAAATTCCCTAAACACACAAATAACCGCAGTCAAGTTGAAACTGACAAAAAAGCCTGCATGTGATATCATCCATAAGCTTAAACATGTAACTTAAAATTAAATACATACGCAATGTTTTTCTATTATTCCCACAAAATGTTGACAAAATGTTAACAATCTGTTATCTGTACTGTAAGCATAGACTAGACATGTCTAGTACAAGTATAGTTATATAGTGACTTGAAATTGATGAATGTTTTATAATGGCATATTTAACTCATTTTTCAATCTTCAAACATTTTTCTACAGAAATTCCATTTTGCGATGTGCAAAGATATTTAGAAGTAGTAATCAATAGAGAGCCACAGGATTTTGCCATTTTACACTCCAACTATCATTTTAAAAAACGATCAAGAAAGACACTTTAAACCAAAAATAAAAAATGTTTGATAATATTTAATGTAGATGACACTAAGCACACAGAAAACGATTTATCGGAAACGGTAAAGACAATGCTGTATCCTTCAGAATGACCATTATAGAGACAGTGAAAATGTCAGCAAAATGTGTTAACAAGCTTATGAGCATTTTTATTTCTCTGTAGAGTGGTGTCCCTTGTCGAGCCGGGAGCTTTCCTTCAATAATGACATAATTACAGCTTTTATTTTTCCGTTCAGATGTCAAGAAATAGAATGTACCATTAGACCATCTCTCATTTCTTAGCACGCATCATTATATATATATATATATATATATATATAAGATATAAGATATATATCTTATATCTTATATCCTTCCCGTGCCGTTAGACGTCACATGGGGCTCGCAAAGTAGTTCGAAAATTGTTCATGTCTTCGGCGAGTCTTTCAACCTCATCAAAGGATTTTATGCCTGTTGATTTGGCCTCTCTTTACAATGTTCTCTTCATAGTTTCACGCGGTCTGCTTCTTTTTCTTTGGCCTGTTGTGTTCCAATTGATAGCTTGTTTTGGGATTCGCTGATCATTTCTTATCATCAAGTGACCAACATATGTCCATCTCCTTGTCCTGATCACCCATGAGACTAATTGTTCATCAGTCATCTGTCTTATCTCTGCATTGTTCTTGAATTCGTTCCACTTGATGCCAAGTATTTTCCTTAGGCATTTATTTTCAAAAGCGTATAATTTCTTCTCTATTTCTTTAGTTGTTTTCCAGATTTCGCATGCATAAATGAGGGTGGATATTACATTTGAATTGAATAGTCTTAACTTGGTTTTTGTGCTTCTAACCTTTGAATTCCATATGTTCTCAAGATTCTTGAAGATCGATGCTGCTTTTGCAATTCTGATTCTAACTTCTTTTCTAGTGTCACCATCCTGGTCTATGTAGCTGCCAAAATGACTTCTTCAATATCTGTCCCTTCTACGTGTATTTTTCCATTTTGATTAATGGGAATTTTCATTATTTTTGTTTTCCCCTTGTTAATTTCAAGTTCTATTTTGCTAGCCAGTGAAGACAGGCTATGTGTTTTTTCTTGCATGGAATTCACATTGTTACTGATAAGAGTTATGTCATCAGCAAGATCAAGATCTTCTAGTTGGGTCCCATGTACCCAGTCAATACCTGTGTTACCTGTGCAGCATTTTTTCATTATGAAGTCTATTGTAATTCCAAAAGTATATATATATATATATATATATATATATATATATATATATATATATAATCATATATATGTACATACATATATATATATCTTACTTATATGCAGATGATGCCGATGATGATGTGACAGACGATTTATATCACCAATGACAACAAATCATCAACAAAGTCCCTGAACACGACATCCTAATTTCTATGGGGGACGTCACCGCTAAGGTAGGGAAAGATAACACCGACGTCGATAAAGTAATGGGGAAAGAAGAAATTGACATGGTAAATCAGAATGGAGAAAGATTCATTGGAATATTTCTAATAGAGAGCATGGTCATTGGAGTTTCAATATTTCCACACAAAGAGATACATAAAACAACATGAATAACGCCAGATGATAGAACTAGAAACCAGATAGATCGTTTTTGTATTAGAAAGCAATACAGAACATCTCTGATAGATATAAGAGCATATATGGGTGCAGATGTCAACAGTGATCACAATCTGTGCATAGGGAAAATAAAACTAAAACTGAAAAGCCAACACAAGAAATCAATACACAGAAAGATAAACAGCCACAGCCTACAAGAAGAGGATACTAACAGTAATTTCAATCATGAACTTGCCAATCATTCCACAACACTCAGTGAAGTAGAGGAGATAGGTATAGATGGATTATGGAATTCTTCTAGCACAGCTATAATCACAGCAGCAAAAGCAAGCCCTGGACTGAGAAAACCAAATAGAAAATCATGGATATCATAAAACACACGGAAGTAGATACATGAAAGTCGAGCAGCCAAATTAGACATGCTAAATGTAAAGACAGATCTTAGAAAAGATCTAGCTAAAGTAACATACAAAGAAATAGATAAGAAAGTAAAAAGTTCAGCTAGAAGGGATAAAAAAGAGTACATAGACAATATTGCGACAGAGGCAGAGAAAGCAGCAAGAACAAGAGACAGCAAAACTTTATATAACATACAAAAGAGGCTAACAGGTGTTATTACATCTAAAGAAAGACCAATCCTTAGCAAAACTGGAAAACTATTAACATCAAGTAAAGAGCAAAAGCAAAAATGGGCTCAACACTTCCAAGAAATACTTGATCTACCACTCCCAAAAGAAGTGACAAACCTTGAAACCAATCTACCAGCCCCACAACTAAATGCCAACCTAGATGAAATTACAATGCATGAAATTGAAACTGTAGTGAAATTAATGGCTAATAACAAAGCTGCAGGTAAAGATGAAATAACACCCGAAATGTTAAAAGCTATCAGTAGTGACAACACGAGACAACTACAGAGAATGTTTAATAAGATTTGGAAAGAAGAAAAGGTCCCTTCTAAATGGAAAAAATGAATCATTGTAAAAATACCAAAAGTTGCAACCTTAGTAACTGTAATAATTGGAGAGGAGTAACCTTAATATCAGTTGTGCCAAAAGTATTTTGCAAGGTCGTTTTGAATAGACTTAAATATTTAGTGGATACCACAATGAACGAAGAACAAGTAGGATTTCCAAAAGGGGGAAGCTGTCTCGACCAATCTTTACTTTAAACATAATACTTGAAGAACGTATTGAAAAGCAGAAACCATTAATACTGAACTTCATAGACTTTAAAAATGCATTTGATAACATAAACAGAGATTCATTGTGGAGAATTTTAGGTCTATATGGAAGACCAACTAAAATTGTCAATATCATTAAATTCTTCTACATCGGATATGTTTGTGCAATCAAAACAGAAGGGATGAATGAATGGTTCCAGATTGAAACAGGTAGATAGAGGTGTATGGTGCAGTTTTACAAAGTTAGGGAGGGAGTGAGTAAAGTGAGAAAAAAAACGAATAGAAAGTATGAGAATGTATAAATGAAAAACATACAACATCCGATATTTCGGCGTGAGCCTTTTTCGAAGATTACATACACAACGAGACAAAAACGAAGAACTTATCTGAATGTGGCCTGCTCCAGGAGTAAAAAGCAGAGACGTGTGTGTCTGAGAAGGAACACGCCGACCACACAAAGGATACTCG
Source organism: Achatina immaculata (assembly GCA_009760885.1). Taxonomy (NCBI): domain Eukaryota; kingdom Metazoa; phylum Mollusca; class Gastropoda; order Stylommatophora; family Achatinidae; genus Lissachatina; species Lissachatina immaculata. The sequence continues at coordinate 39,969,853 of CM019704.1, read as the reverse complement.
ATAGAGCCAATCGTAAAGAAGAGGTGGAGAGAGAGGAGGAAAACAAGTGGTAGAAAGGGGTGGGGGGAAAGGCAATAGAAACATGATAGCCGCTAGAGAAGAAGGTGTCGGTGGGGGGGGGGGGTGGAGGGAAAAGGTGAAGCGGAGAGATAATGAATGAAGAACATAAATACCTGCAGGGAGAAAATGTGAAACTGGTGAATAGGACAAGACCATATAAATACCAATATGTTGCCAGATAAGAGGGTGGCGGTAGGGAGGGGTAGCTAGGAGGAAGAAAGTAAAGTAAAAAAAAGGGAGGAGAGGAAAAAAAGTTACAGAAAGCTGAAGACATTGTTAATTCCAGCTGGGTGGAGACAGCCAGTCTGGAAAATAAGGCGCTGTTCTAGGACCCTCCGAGATCGTACATCAGCAGAGCAAGAGCGGATCGCACTAACAGAAATGTCCTGTTTTCCCCTGTGGTTGCTAAGGCAAAAATGTTTAGCCACAGGTGTCCAGGCCATCTTAGAAATATCACTGAGATGCTGGCGAAATCGATCTCCGAAGAGTAAGCAAGTCTGACCTATGTACGTCAAATAAATAACATTACGTAAAGTACAAGTGAAACCCTCCTGAACTGATAATGTGGACTTAGGGAAGAAGATCTGGCGAGCCTCGACAACAGACAGACAAGTGTTGCATCTACGGCATCCACAACGTCTGATACCATACAAAGTGTCATCTGTCTTAAGATGACTACAAATTAAAAGGTCCCTGAGGTTCTTGTCACGTCTGTATGCTACCAGTGGGGATTCCACAAAAGGTGCACGTGTATCAGGCTCGGTCTGGAGAAAATGGAGATGGCGAAACAGTATGTTGTTAACTGCCGAGCTATGAGGGTGGTACGTGAGCAGCAGTTTAACTCTGTCCCAGCTACAGTGCGGTTTAGGAGTGAGAGCTTGTTGCCGCGATATATGGCTGATGCGGTTCCAAGATGACAAGATAACATGTTCTAGACAGCCGCGCTGATGGAAGAAATCTAGCGTTGTATGGCCTTGAACCTGAAAATCTAAATCCTCATTACACAAACGTCGCAACCTAATAAGCTGGGAAAAAGGAATAGAGTCCTTACACGATCTGGGATGGGAGGAAGAGTACAGGAGGTAGCAGATTGAAACAGGCGTGAAACAAGGATATATATACGGTCTCCTTTGCTTTTTGGAATTACAATAGAATTCATAATGAAATAATGCTGCAGAGGTAACTCAGGTATTGACTGAGTACATAGGACTCAACTAGAAGATCTTATTTTTTTTATTGATGACATAACTCTTATCTATAACGATGTGAATTCCATACATGAAAAAAACATATATCCTGTCTTCACTGGCTAGCAAAATAGGACTTGATATTAACAAGGACAGAACAGAAATAATGAAACTTCTCATTAATCAAAATGGAAAAATACAAGTAGAAGGGATATATATTGAAGAAATCAATCAGTTTGCATAACTTATACCTTCGCAGCTACATAGACCAAGATGGTGACACCAAAAATAAAGGTAGAATTAGAATTGCAAAAGCAGCATTAACCTTCAAGAATCTTAAGAACATATGGAATTCAAAAGTTAGAAGCACAAATACCAAGTTAAGACTATTGAATTCAAATGCAATATCCACCTTCATTTATGTATGCGAAAGCTGAAAAACAACTAAAGAAATATTAGTCTCTCGAAAACAAATGCTTAAGGAAAATACCTGGCATCACGTGGAATGAATTCAAGAACAATGCAGGGATAAGAAAGATGACTGAACACCAACCAGTCTCATGGATGATCAGGAAAAGAAGATGGACATATGTTGGTCACGTGATGAGAAGAAACAGTCAGAGAATCCCAAAACAAGCTATCAAGTGGAACACAACAGACCGAAGAAAAAGAGGCAGACCACGTGAAACTCTGAAGATTACATTGTTAAGGGAGGCTAAATTAATAGGATTAAAATCCCTTGATGAAGTTGAAAGATTCGCCGAAAAAAAATTGGCGAACTAGCTTGCGAGCCCTATGTGACGTTTAACGGCACGGGAAGGATATAAGATATATCCTACATCCTTCGTGTGCCGCTAAATGTCACATAGCGGCCGCATGGTAGTTCGCCAAGATTTCCTGTCTTCAAAGGATGTTGTGCCCACTGAACTGGGCCATCTTAGCACTTCAACTTTAAAGTTTCACGTGGTCTGCCTCTTTTTCTTCTTCCAGTTGTGTTCCACTTGATATTTTGTTTTGGGATTCTCTGATTGTTTCTTCTCTTCACGTGGCCGACATATGTCCGTCTTCTTTTCCTGATCACCCATGAGACAAGCTGTTTGCTCAGCTGTCTTTTCTTTTCAGTGTTCTTTTTTTTCGTTCCACTATATACCTATGCTTTTCTTTGGCAGTTGTTTACTAAAGAGTCTAATTTCGGACCATTTCTTTAGTTGTTTTCCGGCTTTCACATGCATAAATGAGAGAGGATATTACATTTGAATTGAATAGTCGTATCTTAGTTTTTTGTGCTTATAACTTTTGAATGCCACATTTTCTCAAGATTTTTGAAGGTCACTGCTGCTTTTGCAATTCTAATTCTAACTTCCTTTCTTGTGTCGCCATTCTGGTCTATGTAGCTGCCGAGATATGCAACATAGTTTACGTCTTCAGCTGCTGTTCCTTCTACTTATATTTTTCATTCATAGTTAATGAGAACTTTCATTATTTTTGTTTTATCCTCGTTAATTTCAAGTCATATTTTACTAGCGATTGAAGACAGGGTATCTGTTTATTCTTGCATGGAATTCACATTGTTATTGATTAGAGTTATGTCATCAGCAAAATCAGGATCTTCCAATTGGGTCTCATGTACTCACTCAAAGCCTGTTTTAACTGTGCAGCATTTTTTCATTATGAAGTCTATTGTAATTCCAAAAAGAATGCAGATAATATATATCGTTGTTTCAATATGTTCTTTTAGTATTATTCTTTGATTAAAGACCTGATCGAGACAGTTTCTCCTTTTTCGAAATCCTGCTTGTTCTTCTCTCAGTGCAGCATCCATTATATCTTGAATTCTATTCAGACTTCGAGTAACTTTACAGAATACTTTTGACACAGCTGATAGTAAGGTTACTCCTGTCCAGTTATTGCAATCGTTAAGGTTGCCTGTTTTTTGTATTTTAACAATGATTCCTTTTTTCCACTTACAAGTGACTTTTTCTTCTTTCCTAGCTTTATTAAACATTCTCTGTACTTGGTTCATGTTGTCACTGTTCATAGCTTTTAACAATTCGGGTGTTATTTCATCTTCACCTGCAGCTTTGCTGCTACCTATTAGATTCACTGCTGTTTCAATTTCATGCAATGTAATTTCATTTAAGTTGTCATTTAGTTGTTTGAAATGTAAGTCAGTTTCAAGGTCTATCATATATATATATATATTACGAATCTTTTGTGCAGAATCTGTCAGTTTCCAAAGATTTCTTTATTAATGACCTAAATATATTTCGGGCATTTTGATAAAGAAATTAATGCTTTTGCATCCATGTCTTTAATTATGTCAAAGTGACATGTCATTTCCGGACAGGCATCACTGCGTGTAATCTCCATGCAAATAGGTAAGCAGGGATTTGAAGTTTGAAATAAGCCATATTCTAATTTACTCATTCTTGTAGTAAGAAATCTCAGGTTGCAAGCGACATTCAGTTACGTTTGTTTACGCTTGTAAATATCCTATTCTTGTGCAGTTGTATGAGTCTGTTTGAACATTATAGCCATTACAATCAACTTAATTTATATTTATATATTCTTTAAGCAATGCCTCAGTACGTCCGTTAATATTAGTTTTTTTGTCTATGGCCATCTCTGACATATGCAGCCTCATATTTCAGCAGTGTTATATTTTATGGGTTAATCTATTGTTTGAAAACGCAGAACTACCTGTGGTATATCTTGATATTCAGTATCTCACTCTTATTCGCTAGAATGACCTGTCTTATCACAGTCTACATCACGGCAGAGAGATGTCTGTGTATAGCTTTCCCCTTACATATTAAACAGATGATTACACCTAGAAGAACTACAATGGTAATCATTTCAATCTAGTCCCTAACTTAGATATCAGTTCTTCCTGTGTCTTGCATGTCTCCTGCAGATATTTGAACAGAACCTTTGATGTCCTAATAACAATGCCTGGGACAAAAAATTGCCCAAGTAGTTAATTATATCACTATGCGGTTTTCAATTGTGTGCCATTTCTTTCTGTTTAGTACTGACCTTAATTTTCTTAGGTAAACCAGGAGAGGGAAGCGCATGGCCTTGACAGATAAATATCAGATAAATTGTTTAGAGATTAAAAGGAAATAATCATTGCAACAATGGACTGATGGAAATAATACCATGGAAGTTGACGCACCACAGAGACAAAGAAGAGGATAAAAGAGGGGAACAACAAACTTGGAGATAGATAATGATATAGAGAGACAGACATGGAGACAGACAGAGATAAAGATACTCAGAGATGGGTGGTTAACAGTCAGTGTATAGAACTTGTTTTAGTCAGTGTAAAGATATTGTTTTAGTCAGTGCATAGAAACTGGTTTTAGTCAGTGTAAATATACTTGTTTTAGTCAGTGTATAGATACTTGTTTTAGTCAGTGCATAGAAACTGGTTTTAGTCAGTGTAAATATACTTGTTTTAGTCAGTGTATAGATACTTGGTTTAGTCAGTGCATAGATACTTATTTTAGTCAGTGTGTAGATACTTGTTTTAGTCAGAATATAGATACACGTTTTAGTCAGTGTGTCGAAACTTGGTTTAGTCAGTGAATAGATACTTGTTTTAGTCAGGGTTGAGATTCTTTTTTTAGTCAGTGTGTAGATGCTTGTTTTAGTCAGAGTATGGATACATGATTTAGTCAGTTTGTAGGAACGTGTTTTAGTCAGTGCATAGATACTTGTTTTAGTCAAGGTAGAGACACTTATTTTAGTCAGTGTATTGATACTTATTTTAGTCAGTCTATAGATACGTAATTTAGTCAGGGTAGAGATATGTGTTTTAGTCAGTGAACAGATACTTGTGTTAGTCAGGGTATAGATATTTCTTTTTGATCAGTGTGTAGATAGTTGTTTTAGTCATAGTATAGATACTTGTTTTAGTCAGAGTATAGATACTTGTTTATTGAGATGCATCCTTGCAACAATAAAGACATAAACATCAGCAAAGATCACGTCTTCTTCGTTGTACTTATCGATGCGTATAAACATTTCTTAAATGTGATTGTTGCAGATGACGAAACACGGATTTTCCGCTATGATCTCACAATTAAACCCCAAAGTGCTCAGTGGAAGTCGTCATTATCTACAAAAAGAAAACAAATTTCGTCTTCAAAAGTCGAAAGTGAAGACAATGCTGGTGTACTTCTACGACAGCGAAGGAGTTATTATCAAATAATCTATTCCAGAGGGACAGACTGTCACTGCCAAAGTTTATTTAAGTATTTTGAAACTCTTACTGAAAAGGATTCTCTGAGTCCGACTCGAGTATCCAACACTTGGCAGTTTTTTCCTTCTTCGTGATTATGCGCCGGCTCACCGGGCGGTAGTTGTACATGAATTTTGGGCGCCAGAACAAGTGTATGTTCTTAAACATCCACCGTATTCCCAAGTTTTGTCTCCCTGAGATTATTTTCTATTCCCAAAATTAAAGTTACCATTGAAAGGACACTTCTTTGACGATACTGTTGACATCCAAAAGACCGTAAAATTGAGTTTAATAACCATACCAACAGAAGAACTGTATAGGTCGTTACAGTGTTTTTTAGATCGTGCCACTCGCTGTATCAATGCACAAGGGGCTTACGTTGAATAAAATATATGATTTATCTTCAACTGTTGTTTATTTTATAACTGTGTGTGTATTGCTATATTTCAGGACAGATTATCAACCACTCTTGCAATGAAAGTCAAGCATTTTCATGTTGCCTGTGATTCCATTCCAGCACGATTTGATTACCTATGGTTAAAGGAAAACTAGAATTCATGCTTTTCCTCATTTCTTTATCAGTGAATCTTTAACACGTGTTAATCTCAAAAGCCCAGAATTTGTTCAATGGAAACCAGACTAAATACTTACAGCGACAGTCAGAATATGGACATAATGAAATATACAGAAGAGACAATATATGCGTTTGTGATGCACGTATTTGAAATACTAAACTATTGTGTTTTCTACACTTGTATTAGTGTCTTCGGAATAGCAGCTGACGCTATAAACATGATCATATTTTACAAGCAAGGTTTCTATTCATATATCAATATTAGTTTTTCAGTCTTGCCATCTCAGATTTATGCTGTTTATTATTTCAGCTGTGGCACTCGCTGTGTAGCAACCCTTTGTTTGTTGGCGCAGAACTACCGATCCTCTATTATGAGGTCCAGTTGATAACCGGTGACAGAGCTCATGAGATGTTCACTAAAGTTACCTCATGTATCACAGTTTACATCGCGGCCTAAAGATGTCTTTCTGTTTGGTTCCCATTACAAATCAAACATAGTATTACAACGATGGCAACGGGAACCATAATCTGCTTATACTGTTCCATTCTGTTGTATGCGTTTCCGTTATTTTCCACTCATCGTTTGGAGTGGAAATTCATTCCTGCTCTCTACAGAACTCTTCTGGGTTTAGTAGTTACAAGTGGTAGCACGTTTCGTGCAAGTTTCATTATGAAGAGCTGACTAGGAATTTTGATTTTCGTGGCAATAAAACTCAAACAAAAAACTCGTGGCGTAACGTGGCAAACATTCACCAGGAAGAGGAGTCTAAATCTCTGTCTAAGCGAGATAAATCAACAATGATAATGACTGTTCTTATTGCAGCTATATTCATTATTTGTTATACTCAAGATATACGTCATGATAAACGTAATGTTTATTATCGATATCACAATTTCATGAAGCAGAATTAAATATGGGCGGCATACAGTATGTATGCAGTAAACTCTCTACTGTAGAGAGCGGAACAACAACACAACTCCTTCAGATATTAGAGGAAGTACCCCTCCCCCCCCCCATCAAACAAGTGTTTCGGCCCTATTAAACTCCTGACACTCTAAAGGGGTGGGCCCCTCTGGGTCATGACTCCCAGAGGTCTTGTGAGTTGTTGCTTTTTTCCCGGTCCTGGGATTGAACCCATGATCTTCCAGTTGCCACTGCACTTTGAAGTGCGTCTTTAGCGATTTAGCTACGGAAGACTGGTATTGGTTGTGGCAAATGAATTACGTATGTTCCCAATGCTTGTTTCGCATACACCACAGCCAGCATGAGGCCTTTTCTGCTGTTTCTGAAAGGGTTCTCAATGCTCTTGCTCTTGCTTGTCCCTTTATGCCAAGTTCCTTACATAGGTCATTTGCTGATGTTGCTACGAATCCCCTTGCTCCCACTTCTACAGCTATCACTTTTGCCCCGATTCCTGCCCCCTGCCTCAGTTGCTTGACCAGATCATTGTACTTCTCCAACTTGAATAAATGCTGTTCCTCTATTTTAGTTTCGTATGGGACCGTAAGCTCGATCATTATTAATTCCTGTTTTTCTGTGGAGTACAATACAATGTCCGGTCGCATTCCTGTGTTCTTGATGGCAGTCGGGTATTCTCTTCTTCCTGGAAGGTCCGTTATCACATCCCAGTCATTTGTACCATCTAGCAGTGATGGTAAGGGAATGTCCCTGATTTCAATATTTGATGTCGTACCAGCACCTATGAAGTATTTAGGTGGCACCTCAACTCTTTTGCTGTTATTTGCTTTATCTTTGGCCCTGTCTACGATGGCTACTAGTTCCTGCTGCACTCTGTTGTGCCGCCAGGTGTACCGTCCTTGCCCTAAAGACACTACATGCTGACAGCACATGTTCCAGTGTTTGCCTTTCGTTGCAGAGAGGGCACTCTGTATCTTCTGATACACCCCATTTGTATAGGTTGGAGCCTGTAGGCAGAAGGTCATAAGTAGCTCTGATGATGAAGCTGAGCCTCGAGGGTGCCATTTTCCAGATGTCATTCCATGTTAGTGATCTCTGCAGGACTTCCTCCAATGTTGTCCATTGCCGTTGTTGTGATTGCTGGACTGCCTTCTGGACCCGCTTGTCATCCTCTGAATTCCTTACTTCACTGATGACCATATCCCTTCTTTCCTTGCAGGAGGCCTTTGACCACCATTTGATTTCGCCATGATCAAATCCTCTTCTGTTGGTCTGGGTGTACCCTGTTACTTCTTTCAGCTCCTGTGTTTCCCTGGCTGTGCTTACTTCCTCACCTACTTTCCATTTTCGTCCACTTTTAAGTGTTGGCTGCACTTCTCGTACCACCGGATCTGTAGATTCTTGTAGCGTCATTGCAAGTCTTGTTTTTCCCACCTTGTATTCTTCAACCACAGATCTGAATGGCAGCTGCAGTTTGCTCTTCTTGCAGTACAGCGCTACATCAGTTAATCCTGGTGGTACGCCCAGCCACTTTCTTATGGCTTTATTTATATTTCTTTCGACAGCCTCTACTGTGCTGGTACTTACTTCGTAAATGAGTAGTGGCCACGTGAACTGAATGCACCATATTTTGAACTTACCCAGTAGCTTGCTTTTGTCTATGATGGCCAGTCCATTCTGCGCCATTTCTATAACCTGCTTCACAGCACCTGAGTCCTTCATGGATGCATCATATACTCTGCAAGGCTCTTCACTGGCTCTTCCCCTACAGTCGGGATTATTTGATTTGCCACTGTTTACGATCTTTCTATCACTTTCCCTTTCATGAGTGACAGGCTTCTTGACTTCTTTGGCTTGAAGCTAATGCGGCACCATATGATAAGGCTGTCCAAACGCTCTAACATCTTTCGTGCCTGTGCTTCACTGGTTGTTATTACGGTTGTGGCATCCATGAATGCTTTTAGTGGTGGCATTTGACATCCATTTCTGAATCTTGGGCGTTCTGCTGCTCCTTCTGCTGCTCTCAGGATTACTTGCATGGCTAGTACGAACAGTATGGGAGATATTGTACAACCCATTGCAATTCCTACCTGGAGCTCGATCCATCTTGTAATATATCCGATGTTCCAAACATTTAAGCATATTTGTGATTTCTTTGGCAGATGATACATGTCTAGTGCTAGCCATATCATCTGGTGCGGTACTGAGCCATAAGCATTTTCTAGGTCAAGCCATATTGCCTGTAGATCTTGCTTTCCAGATTTTGCCTGCTGAATAACTTTCCAAATCATTGACGCATGCTCGAGACATCCTGGGATACCTGGGATTCCTCCCTTCTGCACGGATCTTTCAGCGTAACCATTGTCTAGGAGGTATGTTAGTCTTTTTGCCATCACAGAGAAGAATATCTTTCCTTCCACATTCAGAAGTGAGATCGGTCTGAACTGGTTGATTTCAGTGGAATTCTGCTCTTTGGGGATATATACTCCGTTAGCCTTTTTTCCATTCTTTACATATGACTCGTTTGGTCCATGCTGTTCGTAAGAGTTTATAAAGCTTCTTTAGTACTTCAGGGCATCTTTTGTATAGTATGTAAGGAACGCCATTTGGGCCTGGTGGTGACTTGCCTTTATCTTTTCTTACAACACTCTCTACTTCTTGTAAGGTCGGTAGGCTGCATTTGAATTTGCTGCCTGGTGCACAGGGCCACACTAGACCTTTCATCTGCTCGAGAGGTGTATGCTGATTTTTATTAGAGTATGTCTTGCTCAGATGTTCCTCGAGCACCTCCTTACCTGTTTTCAACGTACCTGAATTTGGCTATTCAAATAACTGCTTGTCAAATCCGAAGGGATCTCTGTAGAACTTCTCTCTTGCGTATCTGGTTTTCCTCTTCTATTTTACATAGTCTTTCAGCTCTGCAAAGGGCATTGTGTTGGGATTTTAGATGCTACCAAACCTGTCTTAGTCCTTCCTTTTCTGATTCATGTGCCTTCTTGAACATTTTCCGGGCATGGTTCTTCTGCTGTCTTATTGCTCCTATTTTCCTCTGTCTTCTGGACTTTCTTAGTGTCACTTTTCTCTCTTTTTGCCTGTTTGGTTCCAAACTCTTTGTGGCAGTGAAGATATATGATGTTACCAAAATGCTTCCAGTTTTTGCTCCAGGTTTTTCCCTCTCAGCTGTTTGTCCAGTTTTTTTGCATAATCCAGCGTCTAGGTTTTCCCATATGCTTTTTGCACTTGCTGGTGGAAAGTTAATCTTGTCTCTGACCTGTTATTTTATGATCGCGCGCACTTGTTTCTGAAAACATCAACTCTAACGTAAACATTTTCTTGTACTTAAACATGAGCACACATTTCAGACGTTCCGCTAAAGAACTATTCTTTTTTTAGATGTACGCACTTCGGTAATGCTATCTGTGATTAATTATATTACGTTGCAGCATGAACAATCAAAACCAATAAAATGTTCTATATTTGGACTGACAACAGAAAGGATGTTGAGCAATAGAGGGCTCACCTGGGCAAGAGCAGAAAAAAAGGCGAAGGACAGGCATTTGTGGAAAACCCTTGCGGAAGCCCTATGTGCCCTGGGCACTTAAGGTTCAGAGAGAGATATATATTTGGACTGAAAATACATGTCCATAATTCTCAGTTAAAATTTAGTTTTCAGACAAAGAATAAACTTTTAAAAAAATAAACTGACTGGTTCGTGATTATCAATTGTATCTATTCTTCTTTACTGTAGATAGCTTCTCAGTAAAGTGAAATTTGAGTAAGTTTTCTTCCGTGAAAATTATATAGTCATCATACGTAGAACATAATGTATTTATTATTGTCCATCCAATTGCTTTCTATTATTGATTATTGCTTGAAGTATTTTGCGTAGCATTGATCTTGTTCATCCAATCGTTCGTCAATTATGATGACACCTGTTTTGATGTCATGTTGATTGTCAATGTCAACTGTATATGCTGTTGTGACATGTAAAATGTTGTGTCCTTAATTTCAGACTTGGTGGATCCTACTACATGTCAATACATTATTCTATTGATTGAATGCTTGAGGATTTATGCATAATTAGCATACATTATAGCGAGGAGGGGAGAGCCTGGGTTGGCGGTCATGCTGGGGGAGCTAGACTGGCCTCGAGTGCAGTAGCACAGTGTCAAGCACTGTGACCATCCCGAGAAAATATTCCTCCCACCAGCTTTAATGTAAACTTACACCACAAAAGTTTTACAATTTGATGATATAAAGAAAGAACAAACAAAAAACACACCCGCATTCCAAGAAGACGAGGTTTTCTTATAAATCGGGTTATTTATTTCATATATCCTGATAATGTACTAATTTATAGTCATGTTATTTCAACGTTAATAATGTTTTTATATAGTAACACCATCTTGGCCACTTACGTGGGCGAGAAATATAAAGAAAGGAAAGCGAGAACGTGAAAAAAAGAAAACGTGTGAGGAAAGCAAGAAAGAGAGAAAGTGAGAGAAAGAGTGAGATGAGAAGAGGTTGCCGTGTAGTAGTGCTGGCTTCAGCTCGTGATAGAAAAATAAGAGGGGAGTCATTTTTCTTGTGGGTTAGAATGATAAAAGGAATGTTTTTCATTAGACTGGGGATACTATTAAAATCAGGTTAAAAGAAAAAAAAAGTAATATTATATTTATGATGACAGCGCACAGAAGCTGCAGGTTAAGTGGTAACGTGTTTCATAAATAGACAATCATGTGTCCAAAAGTAATTATAAGGACTAGGATATGACCCACATATTTATGTCACCAGAACTAGGACATGAGTGTGTGTATGGGGTAAAGATAACAATGTTTTTCCCATCAGCAATGGGAGCTACGAAAAACTGGGCAGAGAACATACCACGTGGAATGTATTTTAAAACATGAATAATAACAAATTAATTTTTACACAGTTGATTTTTTTAAGGCACACGTTATATATTTAACATGTTAACACAGATCCCCAGTATGAGAAGAGTACAGCCCCAGCCCCTACCCCCAGCCCCTACCCCCCAGCCCCTACCACCCCAGCCCCTCCCCAAGCCCCTTCCCAGGTAGGTTGAGAAGACTCAAGGAGCTGTAGAAGAAAAGCAGGGAGAAAGTGACATTAGAATGTGATCCTGGTCTCCACACAAGCCTTGCCCGGCGTGCATTGGGAGAGCCGGGCATATAGTGGAAGTGATCATTTCCCTGCATTGGGAGAGCCGGGCATATAGTGGAAGTGATCATTTCCCTGCATTGGGAGAGCCGGGCATATAGTGGAAGTGATCATTTCCCTGCATTGGGAGAGCCGGGCATATAGTGGAAGTGATCATTTCCCTGCATTGGGAGACCCGGGCATATAGTGGAAGTGATCATTTCCCTGCATTGGGAGAGCCGGGCATATAGTGGAAGTGATCATTTCCCTGCATTGGGAGACCCGGGCATATAGTGGAAGTGATCATTTCCCTGCATTGGGAGACCCGGGCATATAGTGGAAGTGATCATTTCCCTGCATTGGGAGACCCGGGCATATAGTGGAAGTGATCATCTCCCTGCACTGGGAGAAGTAATAAAGTTGGGAAATGTAGTCATAAAAAGACAAGACACGAATTTAAATATGAGAGCTCAGATGAGCAGGCTCTGGGGAATATTAGAATGAAAGCGTGGCAAAGGAAAGTGGAGACAGGGGATTGAGTCCACCACTTTGTTTGACAGAGCAAACAGAAAGTGCTTGGTAGATCTAGCGAGAGGAGGAACAAACATGGCAGAGAACTAGATGAAATCCCCACGTAACAGCTGAAGAACTAGAAGAAATCCCTACTTAACAGCTGAAGAACTAGAAGAAATCCCTACGTAACAGCTGAAGAACTAGAAGAAATCCCCACGTAACAGCTGAAGAACTAGAAGAAATCCCCACGTAACAGCTGAAGAACTGAATGGAGAAGAGGAGGAAATGTGGGAGGTAACAAGCGCATTCAAATCTCTTGCTAAATAGTTAAAGGCGCTGACATGGAATAAGTTGATACAAGTAATAACAGTTGACATGGAATAAGTTGATACAAGTAATAACAGCTGACATGGAATAAGTTGATACAAGTAATAACAGCTGAGACGTCTTTGCACAAATTCTAGCAAATGCAGAGGAGGATGGACAAAATGTCTGGAGTACAAGGAAGTACCAACATAAAGGACGAGGAACGTAATTACTGAGATCTGACGAGCAGAAAGGGAGAGCCTTTTTCCAAAGAAACGTCAAACAATCAGATCAGGGAATCTTGAAGAGCGAAAATGACTAGAAACACAGTATCTAGTTCTGTAAGAACATAAATCTTGCTAAGTCCAATAGAAGTGGAGGAGATAAGACAGACAGTTAAGTCTGTCAAAAATGGTGCACCAGGTTCTGATGGCGTCCGGTATGGTCATTGTAAAGAAGTTTACGACAAAGCAGTAACGCTTATGACAGAATATTACAACCAGAGTTTGAAGACTGGCGCACAGTTGCTTGATTCCCTTGCCAGAATTTGCAAAAACAATACAAAACTGAATGCTTATTGAATTTATAGCGTTACTAACTGCATATGCTAAGGTGACTATGAGGATTGCTTAGAATGTGACATTTTCTTTAGTCAGTTCCTTCCTGTCCTCGTGGCTGATGGAAATATCCCTGGTCTGTGAATGATTTGACTTTTCCGATCGCTGGGTTTGCCAGTTTCCACTTTTTCCTTGTGCCAGACAGTGGAATGTACGAGTCTTGTTTTATTTGTCTTCAGCTGCTCTATATCTCTCTATACAGAATGTCAGTGATGGAGATGTTGGTGATACCAGGTTCTTTGGAAAATCTTTCAATTCACTGCAGTCCTCGGGTGGTGGTTCATGGTTTCTTTTATCTTGTCTGCTGCAGTGCATGCAGTATGGTTGTGTAGCCAGCGGTCACTCTGTGTAAATGTTTATAGAGAACTGTGTGCCATGTTGTGTGACCAGCGGTCACTCTGTGTAAATGTTTATAGAGAACTGTGTGCCATGTTGTGTGACCAGCGGTCACTCTGTGTAAATGTTTATAGAGAACTGTGTGCCATGTTGTGTGACCAGCGGTCACTCTGTGTAAATGTTTATAGAGAACTGTGTGCCATGTTGTGTGACCAACGGTCACTCTGTGTAAATGTTTATAGAGAACTGTGTGCCATGTTGTGTGACCAGCGGTCACTCTGTGTAAATGTTTATAGAGAACTGTGTGCCATGTTATGTGACCAACGGTCACTCTGTGTAAATGTTTATAGAGAACTGTGTGCCATGTTGTGTGACCAGCGGTCACTCTGTGTAAATGTTTATAGAGAACTGTGTGCCATGTTGTGTGACCAACGGTCACTCTGTGTAAATGTTTATAGAGAACTGTGTGCCATGTTGTGTGACCAGCGGTCACTCTGTGTAAATGTTTATAGAGAACTGTGTGCCATGTTATGTGACCAACGGTCACTCTGTGTAAATGTTTATAGAGAACTGTGTGCCATGTTGTGTGACCAACAGTCACTCTGTGTAAATGTTTATAGAGAACTGTGTGCCATGTTGTATGACTGATCCTTACATCTGAGGCTTGGCCTGCCTCATTGTCTCCATTCTTGTCGAAATTTATCTGATAGTTTTGTGGTAGTGACACATTAAACAGTTTCGTTCAGAAAGTTGAATGATGTAGATGACTGTACTTAAAATATTAGCCGTAACTGCCATCGCGATATTGTAGTAACTTAGTGTCAACTCACAATATGCATTCTAGGATCATTTTCAAAATAAATTTTATATAACGCACACTTGCAAGTTTAGTAAGAGGTTCCTTCAATTTTCTCATAGGTTTCTAAAAGAGGTCAAGAGTTAGTCAGGTGTAGAGAGTATAAACCACTTCTCAGAATGGATTATCTTTCTTCAGTGTATTTCAAAGCTGGATTTTCTTGTCAGTAATTTGATTAACATAAACATGAGCCTCAGTTTTCTCAAGACAAGGGCTGTCACAAAATGGCTATTTGTTCTCATCTACCAGGTTTTATGCTTTTTTCCTGGCAAAACCTTGTGATAATTATTATCTGCTTAATAGAAACTGTAGCGTGAATAAATTATAGCCCTAGTTTATCAAATTATGGCACTTAAACTGCGCTTTAGTGTCTAAATTATATTCTTCAAAGTGCACTGAGACCATTTTTTTTAAACTTAAGTTGAATCCAGATATGGGCCTCCAGTTGATGAAGTACACAACATGACCTTTTATCGATTAGTTAGAAACCTGGGTATAGGGTTCTGTTATATGTTGTCATTTATTTTAAGTGGTGTAGATTTGTTGTATGAAGGTATTTATTATCCGCTGTATGTTTTAGAGAGTACAGGCATGGGAGAAGATGACGTTTTTTCTTCATCATCATCATCATGTGCCGTGCCGACTGGCGTTGGCTATTATGCTTCTCCAGAGTACACGATCCTTCATGCAGGCCATCAGCTCAGTTGATGATCTCCTCTCACACCATCCCGTCAGACTGTCCAGTATCATTTCTCTTGTTCTTCCTCTTGATCTTCTTCCTTCTATTTTTCCTGTTGTTATAATATTTTCAATGCCCCCTCTTCTCATTGCATGTCCTATGAAAGTACATTGTCTCTCTCTTATCTTTTTGACAAGGTTTTTTGTCTCTCCAGCTCTTCTCCTACATTCTTCATTAGTTATTTTTGCTGTCCAGGGGATTCGCAACATTCTTCTAATAAACCACATTTCTGCTGCTTCCAATGATTTTTGTGCAGACTTGCCTATTGTCCATGATTCACTTCCATATAACAAGATAGGTTCAATATAGCATTTTAGGACTCGTTTTCTAACATTCATTGATAAGGATGTGTTGGTCAATATGTTTCTCATTCTCTGAAATGCAGTCTTTGCTTGGCCTATTCTGTTCCTAATTTCTGTTCTGCATTTCCCATCTGAAGTTATTACTGCTCCAAGGTATTTGAATTTCTGCACCTGCTTTAGAACAGTTCCGTTTAATTTAATACTGCATGCTGGTGGATTCTGTTTCTTAGATATAACCATAGTCTCTGTCTTTTTTATGTTCAAAGTAAGGCCTTTCTGTTCACTTTCTTTGGCGACTTTATTCAAGAGATTTTGCAGGTCTTGTTGGTTCTCAGCTATCAGTACTGTGTCGTCAGCATACCGAAGGTTGTTAATATTGTATCCTCCAATTTTTATGCCTGGTTCTGTGATGATTGTTTTTTCTTGGCCACAGTAATTAGGAAGCCACAGGTGTACGATTTCACTGGTTAAACGATAAAGCTCTTCCACTTCGGGGCTTATAAAAAATAAGCACATTTCTGTAACTGTTGCTGCAGCAGGAGATCCCAAGTAACTGACTGAACTATCTCAACCCTGTTACTAAAAGTTAACTTTATTCCAAATATTGCTAGGGTAACAGACATCAGCATCTGATATTTTCTCATATATTCTCATCAATGGCGGTGATAAATGTAACACTGAGCAGATCTTATATCATCACAAAAGAAGATCATTCAAACTACAATTATCATTTTGTCAGCGAGAGTCAACACCGGATATATGCTTTCATAAACAATGTCATTCTGTGCGGAGTCTTCAGCACATTCGGCACGATAGCAAATATAATCAACTTGATCATATTTTGCAAGCAAGGTCTGAACACAACCATCAATATTAATTTCTTCGCTATGGCCATCTCTGATCTATGCAGTGTAATCCTTCAGCAAGGTTATAACATGTTTGCTACGCCTTGGATTGAAAATTCTGGGTTCCCAATGGAGTTCTCCCATGTCCAGTACGTTACTTGCTGCATTACACGGGAGGCTTTCGCGAGAATTACCTGCCTAATCACTGTCTACATCACAGCTGAGAGATGTCTGTGTATAGCTTTTCCCTTACACGTCAAACAGATGATCACACCAAGAAGAACTGCCACAGTCATATCTGTTATTTTCTGTCTAACTCTAGTGTCTGTTATTCCTCTATGCAGCACAACTTACATTGACTGGAAATTCTTTCCAGAAAGGAACAAAACACTCATTGGTTTAATCTTCACAGAAGATAATAGCAAAATTGAGGGGGCAATCTTCTTCGTTCACGCTGTTTTCGGAGTGTTCTGTCTCGTGGCAATCGTTGTCCTGACTCTGATCTTGGTCCACAAACTCCGACAGAAAAGAGAGTGGCGTAAAACAGCGCATGTCCCTAACGAGAAATCAGAAGCTATTTCTACTAGATATAAAACAACCATGAGTATGATTGTTCTCATCGCTAGTATTTTAACCATTTGCTACACTCCATCAGTACTTCTGTGTCTAGGGACATTTATAGAGTCAAGATTCAACGTTGGTGGCAGATACTTCGACTTGTATTATACTCTCTGGTCGTTTGCGCTAGTTTTTGAGAACATTAACTCCAGCATCAATATTTTCTTGTACTTCAAAATGAGTACAAAGTACAGACAGACATTTAGGGAACTGTTTTCGCTATGTGTAAATGAAAGCCACCAAAGTAAGAATGAGTACAGAAAAGAAGAAATAGACGTGCCATGACTCTGAATGTAATATCTGCTATTTCTGTCTGTGGCATAACAATCACAGAATGTACTCGTTGAGACAAGATATAGGACATCGTGACACCTTCTTTCAGTGTGTCTGTTCCTCTTCTTCCTTTTCTTGCTCACGTGTTTAATTAATTCAGTCCCAGATACGAACTTTTCTGTTGTCTCAGGAGCTCTTATCTATAGGTTTTCACTAAGAGGAGTATATTTGATACATAGCTGAAAGCTGACTGTAGCGTGTAGATCTGCACTTCTCTAACCTACGAGCAACACTCACTGCTAACCTATTACCAGAGCATGTAGCGTATAGATCTGCACTTCTCTAACCTACGAGCAACACTCACTGCTAACCTATTACCAGAGCATGTAGCGTATAGATCTGCACTTCTCTAACCTACGAGCAACACTCACTGCTAACCTATTACCAGAGCATGTAGCGTGTAGATCTGCCCTTCTCTAACCTACGAGTTACACTCTCTGCTAACCTATTACCAGAGCATGTAGCGTGTAAATCTGCACTTCTCTAACCTACGAGCAACACTCTCTGCTAACCTATTACCAGAGCATGAACTATTATATCCAGTACAAGACTTGTTCAGTAAATGCTGTTCTTGCTAATGTCCTCATACAAATTTCATGATTATTAAGTGAGAAATGTGTTATTTCCTGTGCTTGCTTTCTGTGTTCTATATGTTTTCCTGTATGTTTTCCTGTATAGTCAGAAAAAGTGGCAGTTTATTTTTACTAAATAAATGATATTGCTCTCTATTATAGTTTCTTATTATTTTTTCGGTTACATATGTGATGTTTGGTGTTATTCAATATCATGCAGGTAACATATGCATCTTCTTCTAGTCCTCAGCTCTAGCTAAGAGGCAGACGTTTACCTGCACATACGTGTATAGCACACGACCATACGTTACACATCAAATTATATGACACACCAGCATACATTACACACCAACTTACGTGACACACAAACATGCATGATGCACCAACATGCAGATGTATTCCACATGTCTTCATGACAACATTCAGCCAAGTCACGAACACGTAAAGTGACTTCCTCCAGTGTCTCTTCAAAGTATTCCGAGTCATCTGTAGGAAAAATCACCAATAATTGTAAACTCCTTTCTAAAGACGTTTAATTTACTTTGCTTGCTTCCCTCACGAACATTAGCACGTGGAACATTTTTATCCCAGACAAACGTTCGAGCTAGTAACTTGTGAAGAAATGGAACTTCTGTTTGGTCCATAGACTACAGCAAAGAAGTTAAGAAGAAACTTTAACTTCTTTGTGAGACCCAGTCATTTGTCTTAGTTGGCGTCCAGTATTATCAAACAGCAGCAGGACCTTCAAGGCACAATCCTATGAGTGGGTCTCCTGAACTGTAGGCTTGACATTTCCACCGAACCAAGTCATCCGGGCCTTTTTGCGTGATTCAAAATAAACGTGAAGGGAAGACCTGAGGGCCCTAGAATTCTCAGAATGACAGATGAGGGAAGACCTGAGGGCCCTAGAATTCTCAGAATGACAGGTGAGGGAAGACATGAGTGTCTTGCTCGGACTGTAATGAAGACAGTGATGTAGGCAGGCCTGGCCAAAACTTTGTTTTCCAGCCTGTGGTACTTAAACCCATTCTCTACGCCAGATCCAGCATGCAACGCTGGCTGGCTAGGAGGGCTTTGAGACAGTTCCACAGAGACACTCCGATAATGGGATGAGGGATCCGATGAGTACCTAAACGATATCCATTCCCCACCACCTATGGTTTGCTGGGTCTGTTGTATTTACATCGTTCTGATAGCCATTGTTGTAATGACCCATAGGCTTGTCACGTCCTGGATTCATTTGTTTCACACCAGATTTTCCTCATCCCCGCCGGTGATCTCCATGTCCCCATCCATCCACCAACCTGACATTACATTTTACAAAAATAACAATTATAATTAGTGTTGATTGCTACAGGTTTCTGGTCCATAGATGCAGATCAGATTTTTTAAGCAAACAAAACTATCCTCCCTGTCTCACAAAGAATATGTTAAGATAAGTGTGTTCTAAACACAGTTGTTCCAAGTGCGACACTATATAACAAACTTTACAACTGTTTGCCCTAAAAAGGACAATAACTAGCAAAAACTACATTGTGACCTAAACACACATTTGTCCTAACAAGGACAATCAACGACAAAACGTAAATGAGGAAGCAAGTCCTGACAAACATATTTTTAGAAAAACCACACACGACCTGTGTCTGTCACATTCAGACGAAAAACTAAAACTCATTCCTACCTCCCGCCATTCAGATCCACGTGACTGAGTTCTCAGTCGGAACATGGAGATATTTCTTTCCGAGCTAGCATAAACAGGTTTATAACTGTTTGACCACAACAGCAGGGTTTCTTATAGAAAAATATGCAACAGAATAACATTCTCTTACAAAGCGACAAATACAGGATATGCTTGTAACTAAGTGTGAATATAGTAATCACATTCTAGTAGAATCATAGAAATAAGCCGAGACAACTTCTAGTAAACAAAGAACTTCTACATGCTTCTAAACACTGATGTAAGTGAAAATAGTCAATACAAAGAGGAAGAAACGTTTGTAACTTTAAAGAAATCTCGAATACCGGCACTGAGAGAATTAAATGGAATAGAGAATAACACTTCTATTTGTTGTAAAGAAGAAAACAAATATCTTCAAGTTAATATTTTCTTACAAGAAAAGCCTCAATGACAAGACACTACTATTTTTAACATCTGAAAAAAAAAAAAACAGAAAGCATGGATATCAGATAAAACATGGAATTATATACATGAAAGACGAACAGTCAAATTAGACTTGTTGAATGCAAAAACAGATCTTGGAAAAGATCTAGCGAAAGCAACATACAAAGAAATAGACAAGAAAGTAAAATGTTCAGCTAGAAGGAATAAAAGAGAATACATAGACAGTATGGCGAACGAGGCAGAAAACGCACCAAAAACAGGAGACAGCAAAACTTTATATAATATACAAAAGAGGCTAACAGGTACTACTACATCTAAAGAAAGACCAATCCTTAGCAAAACTGGAACCCTATTAACAACTAAAGACCAAAAGCAAAGATGGGCTGAACACTTCCAAGAAATACTCAATCGACCACACCCAAAAGAATTGTTAAACCTTGAAACTGACTTACCAGCCCCACAACTAAATGTAACCTAGATGAAATTAAATTGCATGAAATTGAAGCAGCAATGAATTTAATGGCTAACAACAAAGCTGCAGGTGAAGATGAAATAACAGCCGAAATGCTAAAAGCTATCAATAGTGACAACATGAGACAACTACAGAGAATGTTTAACAAGATTTGGAAAGAAGAGAAGGTCACTTCTAATTGGAAAAAAGGAATCAGTGTAAAATAACAAAAAAGGCAACCTTAGTGACTGTAACAACTGGAGAGGAGTAACCTTAATATCAGTTGTGTCAAAAGTATTTTGCAAGGTCATTTTGAATAGACTCAAAGATATAGTGGATACTTCAATGAGAGAAGAACACGCAGGATTTCGAAAAGGGAGAAGCTGTCTCGGCCAAATCTTTACTCTCAGAATAATACTTGAAGAATATATTGAAAAGCAGAAACCATTAATACTGAACTTCATAGATTTTAAAAAGGCATTTGATAGCATAGACAGAGATTCGTTATGGAGAATTTTAAACCTATATGGAATATTATCTAAAATTGTCACCATCATTAAGGACTTATACAATGAATATGTTTGTGCAGTCAAAACAGAAGAAGGGATGAGTGAATGGTTCCAGATTGAAACAGGTGTGAAACAAGGATGTATACTGTCTCCTTTACTTTTTGGGATTACAATAGACTTCATAATGAAGAGATGCTGCACAGTAACACAGGTATTGACTGGGTACATGGGACCCAACTAGAAGATCTTGATTTTGCTGATGACATAACTCTTATCAGTAACAATGTGAAATCCATGCAAGGAAAAACAGATATCCGGTCTACACTGGCTAACAAAATAGGACTTGAAATTAACAAGGACAAAACAAAAATAATGAAAATCCCCATTAATCAAAATGAAAAAATACGCATAGAATGGACTGATATTGAAGAAGTCAGTCAATTTGCATACCTTGGCAGGTACATACTCCAGGATGGTGACACTAGAAAGGATGTTAGGATCAGAATTGCAAAAGAAGCACCAATCTTCAAGAATCTTGAGAACATATGGAATTCAAAAGTTAGAAGCACAAAAACCAAATTAAGACTATTCAATTCAAATGTAATATCCACCCTCATTTATGCACGTGAAAGCTGGAAAACAACTTAAAAAACAGAAAAGAAATTAGACTCTTTTGAAAACAAATGCCTAAGGAAAATACTCGGCATCAAGTGGAATGAATTCAAGAACAATGCAGAGATAAGACAGATGACTGAACAACAACCAGTCTCATGGGTGATCAGGAAAAGGAGATGGATATATGTTGGTCACTTGATGAGAAGAAATGATCAGAGAATCCCAAAACAAGCTATCATGTGGAACACAACAGCCAAAGAAAAAGAGGCAGACCGCGTGAAACTCTGAAGAGGACATTGTTAATAGAGGCCAAATTAACAGGCATAACATCCTTTGATGAGGTTGAAAGACTCGTCGAAACAGGAAAAAATGGCTAGCTATTGCTAGACCTATCAGTCTGAATTACAACTTATCATTTTATTGGATTACCGCATTAAACCACATAAACAGAATCCAATATTTGTGGTGTAAGGTACAATCTCAACAAACTTGTTTCTTCTGTTTTCTATGTTGTTGTTGTTGTTGTTGATGATGTTGTTATTGTTCTCCTGCTTGTTCAAATGCTGTTATACAAAATTGCTTTCAATATGACTTGATATTCCAGTTCTTTTTGGTGGATGATGGAAAAAATCATTATTTTATAACTAATTTGACTTTTAACTTGCACCGGATTTACAAGTTTTCGTTTTTTTCCTCTAGTGCCTGATTGTGAGATAAGTGTGGCTTGCAAATTGTTTTTGTTTCAGCTACTCTCTGTCTCCGTATATAACGTCGATGATGGAGGAGGAGTTTGGTGATGTCAGATTCTTTCTGCCTTATCTTAT
Source organism: Achatina immaculata (assembly GCA_009760885.1). Lineage (NCBI taxonomy): Eukaryota > Metazoa > Mollusca > Gastropoda > Stylommatophora > Achatinidae > Lissachatina > Lissachatina immaculata. The sequence goes on along the minus strand of CM019704.1, from coordinate 39,947,152 downwards.
CTGTTGCAGTGCATGCAGTGTGGTTGTGTGGTCAGCGGTTAGTCAGTGTAAGCGCTTACTGGTGATTGTTTGTTCTTTTCTAAGACTAATAAAAATCCTCACATCTTGAGTTGTCTTTTGTTTGTGTCTCTCTTCAGAAAGTTGACTTCTAGTAATGTGGTAGTGATAAGTTAAACATTTTCGTTCAGGAAGTTGAATGACGCAGATATGTTTTTTTTCAATGAAATCTTTGCATTAAATGACGTTATGATAAGGTGATACCTTAGTTTGAATTCACAAATCTCAGTTTAAAGTATTTACCAGATTCTGTTTATCATCACACAATACCATTTTAAATATTATTTTTCCATATTGTAACAAACAACAAGTAAATAATAAAGGTGTTATACACGGATAGCTTTAAGAGCTGTAGTATAACACAGACTTGTTATATTTAGTCAGTAAAATTTAACAGGGCAACGTATAGTTACTATTTGATTACATTTAGTAGTGGCCAGACATTAAATGTGGCCATAGAGTGGGTTGAACTGATAATAAGAACATTTAGAGCTACAATAATATAACAGTTATTCATTAAGTCTGATACAAAAACAGGAAAGGAAAAAGATACTCTAAAGTCCGCCATTCATGGTGTCAAAATTTAACAGTTTGAGAGATGAAAATAAGAAAGAAAGAAGAAAATTACACCGAATATGCATTCTTAAACAATTTCAGTGCACTACTGTCATCAATAACGCTAAAATTTCCTTACACTCTGCGTTTTTTAAAATCTGTCTAATTATCTTTTTCTATCACCATTTTCAAATAAATATGAACGGATTGTCACTGTGATATAGATTTATGCGGTTTATGTTAGAAACTTAAAATCTGACTGGCTGTCTCCACCCAGCTGGAATTAACAATGTCTTCAGCTTTCTGTAACTTCTTTATTTTTCCACTGGCCTTTTTTATACTCTACTTTCTTTCTCTATGTTACCCCTCCCTACCACCATCCTATTTCCTTCTCTGCCAACATATTGGTCTTGTCCTATTCACCAGTTCTACATTTCCTCCCTGTAGGTGTTTAAGTTCTTCATTCATTATCTCTCCGTGTCCCCTTTTCTCACCCCTCTCTCCCCTTACCCCCCCCCCCCCGACACCTCTAGCGGCTATCATGTTTCTATTGCCTTCCCCCAACCCCTTTCTCCCACTTGTTCTCCTTCTCTCTCTCCGCTTCTTCGCTATGATTGGCTATGTCGGGAATCTTTTGCTTGTAGGCAGCGTGGGTTTTTTTTCCTCCTCCTTCTTCCACACACATTTCAGCTCTCACTCGGAGCAAGACTTCAGATAAGTTATATATGTTTGTATTTCGTTTTGTATGTATCCTCGAATAAGGCTCACGCCGAAATATCGGATGTTGTATGTTTTTCATTCATACATTCTCATACTTTATATTCGTTTTTTTTTTCTCACCTTGCTCACTTCCTCCCTCACTTTGTAAAACTGCACCGTACACCTCTATCTACCTTAAAATCTGAACATCTGACAGATGCATTTATCATGATTTTCTAAATGAGCGTCTGTGGTGAAGAAAACTCTGAAACAGAATTCTCAAACAAGAAACTTAATAGTATGAAAGTAATTTATGTGTCAGATCTTGACATCAAATAGGAGCACATTTTTGCACAGAAAAATCACAAAATTATGCGTGTCAAAAAATAAAATCGAAAAGACAAAGTTATCAATTGAGTGTTTAAGTTGGACGAAAAAAAAACATTCAAACATGTGTGTTATTATGTTATTATATTAATGAACAAAGAGTCGTTCTTTTCTTAACAACTCTGTAAAATCAGCAAATATACATTTTTCATTGTAAGTTAAGTTTAACAATTTCTCTAAATTTATAACGAAACATTTTATTAAAACAATAATATATAAAATGTAACATCTTCTAAGAAAATAGAGTTAGATTCGGATTTTTCCCCTAAATCGCCAGGAAATTCAGACATAATTTAACATTTCAGAGAAATAAAAATAAGAAACTAAAACTCTGCACTTGACCTCAGAAACTCAGATAAAAGAAAGCGTATTTCTCTTGCTAACAGAAATAGGAATGTCACTGAGAACAAAAAAATAAAAAGATTTTTGTAGTAAGTTTAGCTAACAGTAAATGGTAACAACAGTTGCAACACAAGAGTAAGTTATGTCAAATATCTCAGACATGACAACTTTAAGTAACACGAATATTTATTTGTCAGTAACTACAGATGTTGTAAGAAAA
>CM019704.1:39925368-39935475 GCA_009760885.1 Achatina immaculata | reverse complement strand
ACAGGCATTTATATTTCTGTGATGTGTTATTAAGTGTCCAGGTCTCGCAGCCATATGTTGTGAAATATGCACGCTCTTAAAAATCTTATTTTTGTAGTTCTGTCTGTTCCCCCCCCCCCCCCCCCAACAACTTCTTTAGTTGTTTTACTTTCTGAAGAGCGACATATGTCATCCCTTTGATTTCTATCATTGTATCTCCTTTATTAGTTAGTAGTGATCCATATATTCAAAACTCTCAAAACTGACAATCTATTATGAGTCTGAGGCATTTTGTCTTTCTGTAGAATTTTCAGTGGACGACAGTTCATTATAATCAATGGAATCATCCTGTAAAACAATAAACGTAATTCTGGAAAATATTATCAATGCTTAACAAAGACTGAAATGGGAGAACTGTGAGCAATAAAATCCACCATTACCTACAGCAAATGTATCGATCACATGGGATCTTAATACATTGGGGATATTATCTGCAGGGTGGGTGATAGTGGGACTAACTTCGATTGCTCATCTCAGCCAATGTTTTGTCAACATAGGACAGAAGAAAGTGATGTACAGATATAGATCTGTAATATAAACCTACAGGAATAGTATAATGTCAACCCGGCAGTCTGTACCAGTTGGTGTTGGAGTGTAGGAATTGCGACAACAAAATAATAAAGATAACTGATATACTCAAGGAAAAATCAATCGATTTCTACTTTAGGTCTTTCTCTCACACACTCACCTCAGTTATACATTACCCCATCTAACTCAATTATTTTCCCTCTTACAGCACTCTACACTTATACAATCTCATAAAATTGATTTCTGTTTCTTCACATTGAGAGAGAAAATCCGGGAGGAAAAAAACTATATGGAAAGAGGAGAATACCATGTTTATGAATCATAATTTTAAACATTATAACATGAATCATAAAACAAACCGTTGTGCATGACTATGTGTAGAGGTCTGGGGTGACCTGTTAAGTTTAGTATGCAGGACAGCATTACAGTATTGTTTAATAGTTAGGATCTTTTGAAATGGTTTTCTTCATACAGCATAGCACAGAAAATAGCTCCATACCTAAACAGCAGAAAGACAATAGTAGGGGAAAGATGACACGGTTATACGAAATGTGACAACAGAATGTAAAGGAACAGGAAAATTAAAACTTGGCCCATTTGCTCTGTACAAGCGTTCACAAATAAGAGAGAACTACCACACATTTTGCTTCTATGACAGATACATGAAACTTCTCTAACGCTATCCTCCAAGTTATATGTGCCATTTCTTGTGTGGAAGAGCGATCATCCAGAAACAAATAATGTCAGAGAAGAAGAGTTAGAAACAAACAAGTAGAGAATATATTTTATATATGGAGTGATATCCTTTCTAAAGAGTCAGTTCATGAGGACTAGTGAGGCAGAATATTAAGCAGGTCTAATTTTACTTACCAAATCCAAGTTTTCCTGCTTGCAAAAGAAAGAGTATGAAAAAAAAGAGCTAAACGACGGATACGATAACAGCAGAGAAAGACAAAATAAACATAAATGAAAATGTACATTTAGGTTACAGCTACAGCCATTGTTCAATTCTGTATCTGAAAGATAGATAAACAGAAACATATGACTAAAATAACGCCGGATGAATCCTGTGTTATATTAAATGTAACAGAGTAATAAATGAACATATTGTTAAAGATCATAGACAAAAGTACGAAATTATGTTCAGAAACTACGCGTGACAACTTGTGTTTACAAAACTTTGTAAATTACTAACTGCTTATCCCCTCCCTTCCTTCCCATACCTATGTGTCTTCTATCTTTTCACACAGTGATACATTAACAAGAAAAGTTCAGAACAAAGAGAGACAAGGAAAGTAAACAAAGAAAGCTTCCTATAACTAAAGAAAGCTCTGATCTAATCTCTCATTCTTGTCGATTCTTGGAGTGGAGGAATTTGCCGAACAATCTCCAAAACTGCATTCATAAGTGAAAGTAGTTTATGCCTAGGGCTAAAATTTTTTTTTAAAGTTCTATGAACACTATCTATCTATCTATCTATCTATCTATCTATCTATCTATCTATCTATCTATCTATCTATCTATCTATCTATCTATCTATCTATCTATCTATCTATCTATCGGTCTGTCTGTCTGTCTGTTTGTCTATCTATCTATCTATCTATCTATCTATCTATCTATCTATCTATCTATCTATCTCTATCTATCTATCTATCTATCTATCTATCTATCTATCTTGTCTGTCTGTCTGTTTGTCTATCTCTACTATCTATCTATCTATCTATCTATCTATCTATCTATCTATCTATCTCTATCTATCTATCTATCTATCTATCTATCTATCTATCTATCTATCTATCATGCATGGTAGGGTACAGTGGTCCTATTCTTTGCAGATCCCGGGTACCACACGGGGGGCTGTGATTATGGCAGTGCTTATCTCCTCTACATCACTGGGTGTTCTGGAATGATTGGCAAGTTCCTGATTGTAATTACTGTTAGTATTCTCTTCTTGTAGGTTGTGGCTGTTTATATTTCTGTGTATTGATTTCTTGTGTAGCACACAATAATTAGTGTATAAGTATATAACTATACACGAAGCACTACAGTAAACCTGTGATACCAGAATGTATAAACTAGTAAAAAGTAGGAGCAGCTTTATTACTTAACGATTACAAAGTTCTAACGTTTCGGCGTAAGCCTTAATCATACAAAAACATACAGGACGAAGAAATAGAGAGAGAGAGGAGATAAAATATAGATTCACATGAATACTATTTATATATATATAAAATTTTTTTCCTAAGTACTTAGCTGTAAATTGTAAGGTGTGACTTGTCCGGTGGTGTGTGTCAGGAATGGATTTAGTAGAACGTGGAGACTGTTTAAATAGAGACCTATGATATGTGGTTGGTGGGTTGTAACTGGAGGTGGTGGATGGGGAATTGGGGAGGGGAGAAATAGTGATACAATGTTGACCTAGCCAATAGAAGTTGAAATTGATGATTGAGGAAGAGGGGTTGCAAAGTGATGCTATGAGGAGGTTTGAAAAGTAAGAAGGGATGGAGCTTAGTGGAGAGGTACTATAATGATTGAGGAGAATGTTAAGTGTAACTAAACAGCGAGTTTAACCCATGTGGCTCCAGCGTCCCATAATTCTGAATGCAGCGCTTCTCAAGCGCCAGCTGGCTTGTGTCAATCTGCGTAACATTGTTTGATGGCTGTTACCAGAAAATCAGATTTACCTCTTCTTTGGCTGGGCCATTAAAATGATTTGGGACTGATTTCGAAGCTTGCTGGGCGATGTCGTACAGATGTTTTTGCATGCGGTCCCTAAAATCTGAGCCCAGTCTCACCAATATATGTTATCCTGCATCTTCCCAAAACTGTCCTCACTCTTCATGAGGGATTCACATGCGAGTCCCGTAATGCGATATATGTCATCGTTTGCAAAATATTTGGAGTTGGCATCCCTGATGCTCGGTCGGTTTCTTTGCGAGTTTCCGTAACGATATCTTTTTTCCCATTTGGAGTCGCCTCTAGATAGGTCCCAGGATAAGGTTGTTAGCCTTATGCCCAACTCCCGGTACATGATGTGTAACAGATCAAGCGGAATTTCTCTGATTTCTGCATGCCGGAGAGAACGTTAAAAAAACGTCCGCCATCTTGCACGTCACACCGGAAGCTCACATGCGTTTAATGTGTCCAAAATATTTCAATTTTCTCTGTTTAATCTTCTTTACTAGCCAACTTTCTTCAATATTAAGTTCTTGTAGTATGGATATAGTTGTTCTTTTTTGTGTCCATGATATTTGAAGAATTCTTCTGTAGCACTTATATTCACAGGCATTTATATATTTCTGTGATGTGTTATTAAGTGTCCAGGTCTCGCAGCCATATGTTGTGAAATATGCACGCTCTTAAAAATCTTATTTTTGTAGTTCTGTCTGTTCCCCCCCCCCCCCCCCCAACAACTTCTTTAGTTGTTTTACTTTCTGAAGAGCGACATATGTCATCCCTTTGATTTCTATCATTGTATCTCCTTTATTAGTTAGTAGTGATCCAATATATTCAAAACTCTCAAAACTGACAATCTATTATGAGTCTGAGGCATTTTGTCTTTCTGTAGAATTTTCAGTGGACGACAGTTCATTATAATCAATGGAATCATCCTGTAAAACAATAAACTTAATTCTGGAAAATATTATCAATGCATTAACAAAGACTGAAATGGGAGAACTGTGAGCAATAAAATCCACCATTACCTACAGCAAATGTATCGATCACATGGGGATCTTAATACATTGGGGATATTATCTGCAGGGTGGGTGATAGTGGGACTAACTTCGATTGCTCATCTCAGCCAATGTTTTGTCAACATAGGACAGAAGAAAGTGATGTACAGATATAGATCTGTAATATAAACCTACAGGAATAGTATAATGTCAACCCGGCAGTCTGTACCAGTTGGTGTTGGAGTGTAGGAATTGCGACAACAAAATAATAAAGATAATTGATATACTCAAGGAAAAATCAATCGATTTCTACTTTAGGTTTTTCTCTCACACACTCACCTCAGTTATACATTACCCCATCTAACTCAATTATTTTCCCTCTTACAGCACTCTACACTTATACAATCTCATAAAATTGATTTCTGTTTCTTCACATTGAGAGAGAAAATCCGGGAGGAAAAAAAACTATATGGAAAGAGGAGAATACCATGTTTATGAATCATAATTTTAAACATTTGGTCGAGACAGTTCCTCCTTTCGAAATCCTGCTGTTCTTCTCTCATTGCGTTATCCACTATATCTTTAAGTCTATTAAAAATGACCTTGCAAAATACTTTTGACACAACTGATATTAAGGTTAATCCTCTCCAATTGTTACAGTCACTACGGTTGCCTTTTTTTGGTATTTTAACAATGATTCTTTTTTTACATTTAGAAGGTACCTTTTCTTCTTTCCAAATCTAGTTAAACATTCTCTGTAGTTATCTCATGTTGTCCTTATTGGTAGCTTTAACATTTCAGTTGTTATTTCATCTTCACCTGCAGCTTTATTGTTAGCCATTAAATTCATTGCTGTTTCAATTTCATGCAATGTAATTTCATTTAGATTGACATTTAGTTGTGGGACTGATAAATCGGTTTCAAGGTTTAACAATTCTTTTTGGACGTGGTCGATTAAATATTTCTTGGAAGTGTTCAGCCCATCTTTGCTTTTGGTCTTTACTTGATGTTAATAGTGTTCCAGTTTTGCTAAGTATTGGTCTTTCTTTAGATGTAATAGTAACTGTTAGCCTCTTTTGCTGTCTCCTGTTTTTGCGCTTCTCTGCCTCTTTTCAATATTGTCTATGTATTTCTCTTTTATCCCTTCTAGCTGAACTTTTTACTTTCTTGTCTATTTCTTTGTATGTTGCTTTTGTCAGATCTTTTACAAGATCTGTTTTTACATTCAACATGTCTAATTTGGCTGCTCGTCTTTCATGTATGCACTTCCATGTGTTTTCTAATATCCATCCTTTTCTATTTTTTTTTTCAGTCCAGTGCTTGCTTTTGCTGCTGTGATTATGGCAGTGCTTATCTCCTCTACGTCACTGGGTGTTCTGGAATGATTGGCAAGTTCCTGATTGTAATTACTGTTAGTATTCTCTTCTTGTAGGTTGTGGCTGTTTATCTTTCTGTGTATTGATTTCTTGTGTAGCACACAATAATTAGTGTATAAGTATATAACTATACACGAAGCACTACAGTAAACCTGTGATACCAGAATGTATAAACTAGTAAAAAGTAGGAGCAGCTTTATTACTTAACGATTACAAAGTTCTGACGTTTCGGCGTAAGCCTTAATCATACAAAAACATACAGGACGAAGAAATAGAGAGAGAGGAGATAAAATATAGATTCACATGAATACTATTTATATATCTATATATATATATAATTTTTTTTCCTAAGTACTTAGCTGTAAATTGTAAGGTGTGACTTGTCCGGTGGTGTGTGTCAGGAATGGATTTACTAGAACGTGGAGACTGTTTAAATAGAGACCTATGATATGTGGTTGGTGGGTTGTAACTGGAGGTGGTGGATGGGGAACCGGGGAGGGGAGAAAGAGTGATACAATGTTGACCTAGCCAATAGAAGTTGAAATTGATGATTGAGGAAGAGGGGTTGCAAAGTGATGCTATGAGGAGGTTTGAAAAGTAAGAAGGGATGGAGCTTAGTGGAGAGGTACTATAATGATTGAGGAGAATGTTAAGTGTAACTAAACAGCGAGTTTAACCCATGTGGCTCCAGCGTCCCATAATTCTGAATGCAGCGCTTCTCAAGCGCCAGCTGGCTTGTGTCAATCTGCGTAACATTGTTTGATGGCTGTTACCAGAAAATCAGATTTACCTCTTCTTTGGCTGGGCCATTAAAATGATTTGGGACTGATTTCGAAGCTTGCTGGGCGATGTCGTACAGATGTTTTTGCATGCGGTCCCTAAAATCTGAGCCCAGTCTCACCAATATATGTTATCCTGCATCTTCCCAAAACTGTCTCACTTCATGAGGGATTCACATGCGAGTCCCGTAATGCGATATATGTCATCGTTTGCAAAATATTGGAGTTGGCATCCTGATGCTCGGTCGGTTTCTTTGCGAGTTTCCGAAACGATATTTTTTCCATTTGGAGGTCGCCTCTAGATAGGTCCCAGGATAAGGTTGTTAGCTTATGCCCAACTCCCGGTACATGATGTGTAACAGATCAAGGGAATTTCTCTGATTTTGCATGCGGAGGAACGTTTAAAAAAAACGTCCGCCATCTTGCACGTCACACCGGAAGCTCACATGCGTTTAATGTGTCCAAAATATTTAAATTTTCTCTCTTTAATCTTCTTTACTAGCCAACTTTCTTCAATATTAAGTTCTTGTAGTATGGATATAGTTGTTCTTTTTTGTGTCCATGATATTTGAAGAACTCTTCTGTAGCACTTATATTCACAGGCATTTATATATTTCTGTGATGTGTTATTAAGTGTCCAGGTCTCGCAGCCATATGTTGTGAAATATGCACGCTCTTAAAAATCTTATTTTTGTAGTTCTGTCTGTTCCCCCCCCCCCCACAACTTCTTTAGTTGTTTTACTTTCTGAAGAGCGACATATGTCATCCCTTTGATTTCTATCATTGTATCTCCTTTATTAGTTAGTAGTGATCCAATATATTCAAAACTCTCAAAACTGACAATCTATTATGAGTCTGAGGCATTTTGTCTTTCTGTAGAATTTTCAGTGGACGACAGTTCATTATAATCAATGGAAACATCCTGTAAAACAATAAACTTAATTCTGGAAAATATTATCAATGCATTAACAAAGACTGAAATGGGAGAACTGTGAGCAATAAAATCCACCATTACCTACAGCAAATGTATCGATCACATGGGATCTTAATACATTGGGGATATTATCTGCAGGATGGGTGATAGTGGGACTAACTTCGATTGCTCATCTCAGCCAATGTTTTGTCAACATAGGACAGAAGAAAGTGATGTACAGATATAGATCTGTAATATATATCAGGAATAGTATAATGTCAACCCGGCAGTCTGTACCAGTTGGTGTTGGAGTGTAGGAATTGCGACAACAAAATAATAAAGATAATTGATATACTCAAGGAAAAATCAATCGATTTCTACTTTAGGTTTTCTCTCACACACTCACCTCAGTTACATTACCCCATCTAACTCAATTATTTTCCCTCTTACAGCACTCTACACTTATACAATCTCATAAAATTGATTTCTGTTTCTTCACATTGAGAGAGAAAATCCGGGAGGAAAAAAAACTATATGGAAAGAGGAGAATACCATGTCTGTGAATCATAATTTTAAACATTATAACATGAGTCATAAAACAAACCGTTGTGCATGACTATGTGTAGAGGTCTGGGGTGACCTGTTAAGTTTAGTATGCAGGACAGCATTACAGTATTGTTTAATAGTTAGGATCTTTTGAAATGGTTTTCTTCATACATCATAGCACAGAAAATAGCTCCATACCTAAACAGCAGAAAGACAATAGTAGGGGAAAGATGACACAGTTATACGAAATGTGACAACATAATGTAAAGGAACAGGAAAATTAAAACTTGGCCCATTTGCTCTGTACAACCGTTCATAAATAAGAGAAAACTGCCACACATTTTGCTTCTATGACAGATAAATGAAACTTCTCTAACGCTATCCTCCAAGTTATATGTGCCATTTCTTGTGTGGAAGAGCGATCATCCAGAAACAAATAATGTCAGAGAAGAAGAGTTAGAAACAAACAAGAGAGAATATATTTTATATATGAGTGATATCCTTTCTAAAGAGTCAGTTCATGAGGACTAGTGAGGCAGAATATTAAGCAGGTCTAATTTTACTTACCAAATCCAAGTTTTCCTGCTTGCAAAAGAAAGAGTATGAAAAAAAAGAGCTAAACGACGGATACGATAACAGCAGAGAAAGACAAAATAAACTAAATGAAAACGTACTTTAGGTTACAGCTCAGCCATTGTTCAGTTCTGTATCTGAAAGATAGAACGAAACATATGACTAAAATAACGCCGGATGAATCCTGTGTTATGTTAATGTAACAGAGTAATAAATGAAAATATTGTTAAAGACATAGTTAAAAGTACGAAATTATGTCAGAACTACGCGTGACAACTTGTGTTTACAAACTTTGTAAATTATAACTGCTTATCCCCTCCCTTCCTTCCCATACCTATGTGTCTTCTATCTTTTCACACAGTGATCTTAACAAGAAAAGTTCAGAACAAAGAGAGCAAGGAAAGTAATAAAGAAAGCTTCCTATAACTAAAGAAAGCTCTGATCTAATCTCTCATTCTTGTCGATTCTTGGAGTGGAGGAATTTGCCGAACAATCTCCAAAACTGCATTCATAAGTGAAAGTAGTTTATGCCTAGGGCTAACATTTTTTTTAAAAGTTCTATGAACACTATCTATCTATCTATCTATCTATCTATCTATCTATCTATCTATCTATCTATCTATCTATCTATCTATCTATCTATCTATCTATCTATCTATCTATCTATCTATCTATATCTATCCTATATCTATCTATCTATCTGTGTATGTCTGTCTGTCTATGGATATAGTTTATTAGTTATTAAATTCTGTCTAATTCTCCACCAACATTTAATGTCCTAGCATTTATCGCTTTACTTTTTTTCCGTGCTACAATTTCTCGTCAGACTAATTTTAGTGAGAATATCGATTCTATAATCACAGACTGGTATCTCCGCGCTTAAGATATTCCTATGTGCTCCGACTACCTTTCCAACACCAGTGAAGCCTGCACCTGCTGATGGAGCCAGTCACACGCCGTCTGTGGGCATTTTGCGCCAAACCACTTCGTTCAGGAAAAAACGACCACTTCCCCTCTCCGCCTTCAGTTCGATCATCCTCCTGATATAATTGTTATCATTCAACCAGATATCGTCCTACGTACCCGGCCTGTTCAAGGTAACTCTTGCAATCTTCTCCTCGTCCTTTCTTAGGGTGTCCCTGAATTGATCCCGTGCGTGGCAGCTTGTTCGTTCTCTATCTCTATCTCCCTCTATCTCTCTCTATCTCTATCTCTCTATCTCTATCTCTCTCTATCTCTATCTCTCTCTATCTCTCTCTATCTCTATCTCCATAAAATTACCAGCACTCTCTCAACACGTGACTCGCCAACCATCAAGTACTAAAATGACATAGTTAGAAAAGCAACTTGTAGATTTGTTAGAAATTATTTAATGTCTGTTTAAAAAACATATGTTAGAAGATCTGTATTTACAATATATTTTTTGTTTATGTATATGTCTGCGTATTATGTGTGCGTGAGTGCTATTTTTAGGTTAATTACTTCTCTCTTTCACTTTGAATGTAGTAGTTTAAATCTTACACTTTTTTATAGTTTTTTCCTAATATAATGTGTATATTTGTACTAAATCAAGTGTGTGGGAAGAATGAAAGATGGAGTGATGAAGGGCAGAAGTAAGACGGGCCTGCGTGCCCAAATCTTTACCCTTGAAAATAAATAAATAAAGATTCATTCTCTAT
>CM019704.1:39905081-39925268 GCA_009760885.1 Achatina immaculata | reverse complement strand
TACAGATGACCACACAGCTCATACCCATCTGATCTTACGACACTGCACAGATGACCACAGCAGCTCAATACCCATCTGATCTTACGACACTGCACAGATGACCACAGCAGCTCAATACCCATCTGATCTTACGACACTGCACAGATGACCACAGCAGCTCAATACCCATCTGATCTTATGACACTGCACAGATGACCACAGCAGCTCAATACCCATCTGATCTTATGACACAGTACAGATGACCACAGCAGCTCAATACCCATCTGATCTTACAACACAGTACAGATAACCACAGCAGCTCAATACCCATCTGATCTTACACACAGTACAGTAACCACAGCAGCTCAATACCCATCTGATCTTACGACAATTACAGATACCACAGCAGTCAATACCATCTGATCTTACGACACTTCAGATGACCACAGCAGTCCAATACCCATCTGATCTTATGACACTTCACAGATGACCACAGCAGTCCAATACCCATCTGATCTTATGACACTTCACAGATGACCACAGCAGTCCAATACCCATCTGATTCTTAGACACTTCACAGATGACCACAGCAGTCCAATACCCATCTGATCTTATGACACTTCACAGATAACCACAGCAGTTCAAAACCATATGATCTTATGACACTTCACAGATGACCACAGCAGTTCAAAACCAATATGATCTTATGACACTTCACAGATGACCACAGCAGTTCCAACCAATCTGCACAGGCTCACTCACTCGCTCCCTCCCTCACTCACTCACTCACCCACCTACTCACAGAAACAGACAGACAGACAGACACAGACAGACAGACAGAGAGGAGAGTAAAATACCATTAAATCCTGCAATAATGCATTCCTATTTATGTTATATATTTTTTTTAACTCAGGATATAGCAGACTTTGAATATAACAGAGTAGTTTGCCTATCTCCTGGAGTCCATTACTGAGATTATATGTATATATAATGTGTCCAATGAGTATTACATTCAGTATAGTGACCTGAATGACTGGACCTCTTTTACTGGTGCAACTATATGCAGAATGCAGTACAATAATGCAAACAGTATGAAACAGTGAGCTCCAACTTATTGGATTTAGTCATCTATTCATTAATAAACAATAATGAAACATACAGCAACTGGCAGCAAGTGATATAAAATAGTAAAGAGAAAATGAAAAACAAACCCAAAAAAATGTGATACAATTTAGAGGATAAGAAATCATGATTTAAAATAAGAAATGATAAGCCATGATTTTTAATAGCAAGTGAGAAATTAAAAGAAAAAAAAATCAGAAACTAGTATAAAACCTTATGACAATATTATTTCTCTTGGCAGTAGACTGGTTAATGAAGGAGGCAACATCAGACAAACGCAGAGGATTACAATGGACCCTTGACACAGTGCTGGAGGACTTTGACTTTGCAGACGATATTTGTCTACTATCAAGCAGCCACAAAGATGTGCAAGATAAAATAAACACGCTAACTCAGAATGCAAATAACACAGGATTAAAGATAAACATAGGAAAGACAAAGTTAATGAATCAAAATGTGAACAACAGAAATGTATTCAGAGTAGATAGCAAGATTTAAGAGTAATGTTCTAAGTGTACTACTCTAAGGAAGCGAATACTGGAAAATCACCAAAACCACTGAAAACAAGCTGAATTCTTTCCAGACTAAATGTTTACGAAGAATTAGAAGAATATTTTGGCCAAACACCATAAGAAATAACATCCTGTTGGCAGAAATGCATATGAGGACAGTGTCAGCAATTATTGAGGAAAGATGCTGGCGATGGTCGGGACATATGCTCTGAATGACTGACAACTCACTACCAAAAATAGCACTAAGAAGGACATCACAGGGGAAAACAAGTAAGGGTAGACGTGGACAAGAACAACAGAGAGGATGTGGAGCAACAGGGGGCTCACCTGGGCAAAAGCGGAAAAAAAAAAGCAAAAGACAGGCATTTGTGGAAAACCCTTGCAGAAGCACCATGTACTCTGGACACTTAAGGTTCAGAGAGAGAGAGAGAGTATAAAACCATGCAGGACAAGAATTCATAAAAAGTGCCTGGCATATGAAAAAAGCCATGAAACACAGGAGAAGCACTATAAAATTCTGTTCAGTGCAGATAATCTAAAAGTACCAAGAGTGACAAAGCAAAACACGAAAAAAAAAAAATGAAGACTGCCCATGTGTACCGGTGGCTGAGCTACTAGATATCTGAATAGCTCTCCGATGTACTGTATGACCGTGACATTGTAGCGTCGACAGTCTGACCAAAAGTGCCCTGCCGAGAATTTTTTCCTCAACATTAATGTTGCACCTGTTGAGAAGAGAATGTCAGAAGACATAAAATGTCCACAGCTGTGGATAAAGAAAATCATTATGGTACATTAAGTTTAAAAAATTTAAGTTACATGTTTTTTGTTTATGAAAAAAAAAAAAAGATCCTTCATCTATATAAAAAATCACAAAGCAACCAAACATTCACATCAGATATTATCTTGACGACTACTGAATGTGTTGCTTTCATTTTATTACCTTACCGATACATCAGGCACATGATCACACAGTTGTGGCAAACTGGCTTTTCATGCACAAACACCTGGACTTCAGACTCACTCCATCCACACTCCCGTCAACCCTTGTGTAGAAAATGGATACTTGTCATTTCATGACAGGGAGACAATCTGAGGATGTCTTCTTACAACATAAAGCACATGAGAATACACTGCTCCCAACTCTGTTATGCATCAAGGACAGAGCAAAACATTCACATAAGATCTGTCTTGCCTTGTCTCCTTCCTCATACACTCTTCAGTGCTGAGGGGACAAGCTGACACCTTGCTAAGGCTCAGCAACTTGCTTCATATAAAGATATGTCCCTTGTAAAAAAATGGCCACACCTCAGCTTTCAACTTGTAAATCAACAAAAACTGATGCATCAGCCACTGCTCTGATAAGATGCTTCTTTTGATAACTGACCTGTTACAATAGCTCCAAAGAAACCAATGCTTCCTGAACTGTGAAATAATGGCAAAACTGTATAAATTGTATCCTGCTTGGAGAGGTCCACTGTTACCATTGCACACCCAATAAATACAGCTTTGGAGTGGGTGATAAATGATGGTTTTGGATAACCTATGGGTTTGATTTTAAAAAAAAATATTAAGAATCAGTCAAGGAATGGTTTAAAAATGCTAATTTGTACAAACAATTTTTTTTTTTAACTCTTCTATCTTCAACTACTAGAGTTAGATTCCTTTCATACATTCACTTTAATGTTCTTTGCAA
Source organism: Achatina immaculata (assembly GCA_009760885.1). Lineage (NCBI taxonomy): Eukaryota > Metazoa > Mollusca > Gastropoda > Stylommatophora > Achatinidae > Lissachatina > Lissachatina immaculata. Next base: position 39,921,959 of record CM019704.1, on the reverse strand, counting down.
GAGAAAGATTTTGTCTGTTTCTTTTATACCACATGATCTCTATTTCTTGCTCTTTTACATTTCTTGTCATTATTTGTTCTTGTCTGGGTAAAGCTGGGGCGACCATCCCCAACCCAGCGCGTCACAGGTGGCAGATGGTGAAAGTCCTCCAGATATGGAGGATCCCTGTCAATAAGGAGTTGTCCAAATAAGCAGGCGCGGACCAACTGGCGGTAGACTCAGAGAGCGAGGTGGGGTAGTAGGTGGCTCTACTACTCCTATAAAGTGCCTCAGGTGCTCAGTGAAGGGAATACCAGGCGGGTCAGAGGCGCCTTAAAACCTCTCGCTCCCGCTGCCTTGCGGGTAGGACAGGGAGTCCAAAGGCTAGCGGAGAGTCCGTACACAAACCGACAGAAGGCAACGGGAAACCACTGTTGTAATTCCCAAGAATAATTATGCTTAACAGAATAATCGATTCATCATGAACGACGTTAATGGAGTTCCTCTGGAACAGCCTCGTCCGGTAGGGCAGCTCACGAGCCACAGGTGAGGCCAGATCGTCATCAAGCTACTGGTGGCAAAACTAACAAGTTCAAAATAGCAACATGGAATGTTAGAACTTTATTCCAGGCTGGAAAATTAGAAAATGTAAAGATGGAAATGGAAAGGATGAAGATCAACATATTAGGAATGAGTGAAGTTAGATGGACAGGTGCAGGAAAGATAAACTCAGATAAATATACAATAATATATTCAGGAAGTGAGAAACATGAACGAGGAGTAGGAATTATATTTGATGACCAACGGCAAGGACAATTGTAGAATATTTGAACATCTCGGACAGAGTCCTGCTAGCCCAACTGAAAGGACACCCAATAAACATAAATATTATACAAGTGTATGCTCCAACATCTGAAAGTTCTGAGGAAGATGTACAGATATTTTATAATGACATAGAGACAGCACTAAAACACACAAAGTCACATGAAGTTACCATAGTCATGGGAGATTTTAATGCCAAAGTTGGTAAAGGAAGAACTTCGGACATCGTTGGTGACTATGGACTGGGGGAGGGAATGACAGAGGTTAAATTAATTGAATGGGCAAGAATACATAGCATGGTTGTAGGAAACACCTGGTTTAAACAACATCCTCGAAGACTGGCAACGTGTGCAGCCCAGACAAAAAGACATTTAACCAGATAGACTACATATTAATCAACAAACGATTCCAATGCATTACTGACAACAAAAACCATGCCAGGCGCTGACTGCAATAGTGACCATGATCCACTCTGTGGAAAAGTTAGAATAAAGCTAAAGAAAGCAGGCAGAAAAGTGAGAAACATCAAACTGAATACAGAACTTCTTAAAAATGACCAAGAATTGCGAGAACAATACAAAGTTATTATAACAAATAGATACAATGCAATAGCAAGATAAATAGTATAGATGAACAATGGGAAATGTTAAGAGATTCTATCCACCAAACTGTTAAGGAGATAATACCACCGAAAAAAGAAGCCCCTAAAAATAAATGGATGACAGACGACATCTTAGGACTGATGGACAAGAGGAGGAGGAGTAAAAAAACGAGGAAAAATATAGCAAGATAAATAAAGAAATAAGACGCAAATGCAGAGAAGCAAAAGAAGTGTGGTTAAATGAACAGTGCAGACAGATAGAGGACACTCATAATAAAGACAGCAAAAACATGCAAAACGAATTAATGAACTCACAGGCAGGAAAACAAAATATACCACAGGATGCCTGAAATCGAAAGAAGGTAAAATGTTAATGGAAAAGAAGACATTGTGGCAGGTGGACAGAGTATATCGGTGAGCTATATGGAGGAGAAAGACCAGAATTAACACCAGATACTGAAAACTGTGATGGACCGCCAATACTTGAAGATGAAATCATAGATGCCATCAAACACATGAAGAAAGGAAAAGCGACTGGGCCTGATAATATAACAATAGAAGAAATAGAGGCACTAGAGGAGACAGGAATAAAAATAATAACCAAGTTACTGAATGATATTTACAACAGTGGTTATATTCCCAGTGACCTGATTAAATCCACGTTTATAGCACTACCAAAGAAACCAGGTGCAAAGGAATGTGACGACCACCGGACTATCAGCCTCTCATGTCACATAACGAAGCTACTTTTGAGAATAATTATGAGAAGAACAAGGAAAAAGATAAAAATGGAAATAGCAGATGAACAGTTTGGATTTGTTGAAGGAAAGGGAACACACAATGCCATTTATGCTTTACGAACACTAACAGAAAGAGCTTTAGAAGTACAGAAAGATCTCTACTTATGCTTCATTGATTACACCAAGGCATTTGACAAGGTGAATTCATTCATTCCTTTGCATGTCCCTTGCGGAACTTTGCCTCCCAAACAGCACTCCTGTAGGCCTCTCGGTTGTGAGCAAGATGGCCTGCTGCTGCTGCATCCATTTCCAGATCATCAACGATGTCTTGCAGCCATCTTCGTTTCGGTCTTCCTCTCTTTCTTTTTCCCATTATGTATCCTCCAATATGGTCTTCTCTAAATTATCATGACGTTTAATGTGGCCAAAATATTTAAGTTTTCTCTCTTTAATCCTCTTTACTAGCCAGCCTTCTCAATATTAAGCTCTTGCAGTATAGATATATTTGTTCTTTTGTGTCCACGATATTTGGAGAACTCTTCTATAGCATTTACATTCAAAGGCATTTATGTGCTTCTCAGCTGTTTTGTTAAGTGTCCAGGTCTCACAGGCATATGTTGCGATGGGAAAGATGCATGCCCTTAAAAATCTTATTTTTGTGGTTCTGTCTGCTCCTCTCCACAGATTCTTTATTTGTTTTACTTTCTGAAGAGCAATAGATGTCCTCCTTTTAATTTCCCTCATTGTATCTCCATTATTAGTTAGTAGTGATCCAAGATATTCAAAACTCTCCACTTCTTCCAGTTTTTCCTCATTGATACATATTTCAGTTGCCTTGTTTGTTTTGTCAGTTGTCATCACTTTAGTTTTCTTTGCATTAAGATAGAGGTTCTGCTCTTCGCTGTTCTTGCGGACTGACATAATTAGTTTTTGTGTTGTGGACAGCAATACTGTGTCATCAGCATATCTAATCTCTGGTATTTCATAACCTCCAACTGTTATGGCATCGTAATATTCTTTGTCTACATCTTCTCTAACATTCCTCATTATATTTTCAGTATACAAGTTAAATAAGTAGGGTGACAATATGCACCCCTGACGGACCCCTTGTTTTATGTCAAACCAAGTTGTTGTTTCACCATTTATTCTTACTGCTGCTTGTTGGTCTAAATACAGCAGTGATGTTAATTGTATCAAATGTGTTGGAAATCCCATTTTTTCCATTATTTCCCAAAGTTTCTGGTGTTGTACACAATCAAATGCCTTTGAGTAGTCTATAAAGGATAAATATAGATTCACATTAAACTCCCTGCATTTCTCTATTATTAATCTTAGATTGAATATATGATCTCTTGATCCTCTTCCTTGCCTGAAGCCAGCTTGGACCATATTGACTTCTTCTTCTATTTTCTTTCGAAGTCTACCCATTATGATTTTTAACAGAATTTTACTGGCATGACTAATCAGGGCAACAGTTCTGTAGTTGGTGCATAATTTCAGGTTACCCTTTTTTGGCAGTGGAATGAATACAGTTCTTTTCCATTCTTTTGGCCAAATACCTGAATGCCATATCTTTTTACATAGTGCATGATAGATTGTTGCACATTCCTTTCCTCCTGCTTTAATAAATTCAGCGGTTATCTCATCACATCCTGGTGATTTACCATTTTTCAGACTCTTTATTGCCCATAAAACTTCTTCCATTGTCGGCTCGGGTTCTTTCTCCTCAATAATAATTCACACTGTTGATTTCTGCTTCCACAGTCGGTTGTTTCATACATTCTTTTGCAATATCCTTCCATCTTTCCAGAATTCCTCTGTCTCTGTCAGGGTATTCCCCATCTCATCACAAATTACATTTAGCTTAGGTGTGACATTTCTCGTCAATGTCTTCATTTCTTTAAACATTTCACTATCTCTTCCACACCTCTGATGTTCTTCTATTCTTTCACAACAATCTTGTATGTATTGTTTTTTGTCTTTTCTTATGTTTCTTCGTACTTCTTTTGTTAAAGTTTTATATTTATCTTTGTTGTTGTTTGTCACTCTCCACTGTGTCTTCATTTCTCTACATTGTTTTATCAGTTCTAGTGTACCTGCTGTGATCCATCCATTCTTTTGTGTTTTCTTTACTGGAACCATGTCTTTAGCTGTTGTTACTAAGATATCTTTGGCCTGCGTAGCCAATTCATCTGGTGTCATCTCTTCCTGTACAGCCATCAGGATTTCGAAACGGTTCTTCACTTCTATACCGTATTGTTCTGGTATATTTGTAAGGTCAAAGCGGAGTGGTCTTGATCCCATAACTATCTTTTTTATCTTTATCTTCATGTCTGCTATTAATAACTCATGGTCCGTGTCACAATAAGCACCTGGCAAAGTTTTGCTGATGTTATGCTGGACCTCCACCTTCTCTGCACTAAAATGTAATCTATTTGATTCCTGGTTTTCCCATCAGGTGATGTCCATGTGTAAAGTCTTCTTGGATGTTGTTTAAAAAGTGTGTTAGCGATCATTAGCTCATTTTCCATACAAAACGCCATTAGATTGTCACCTGCCGCATTTCTGTGTCCTATGCTAAATTTCCCTACAACATGTCCTTCATCTTCTGCTCTTTCTGTACCAATTTTTGCATTAAAATCACCCATTATAAATACAATATCATTTTTCCGTACCTTCCATTGTTGTCGTTCTGCAGTGTGTTATAAAAATGTTCTACTTCATCTTTCTGCTGCTGATGTAGGTGCATATACCTGGATGACTGTTACATTTCTAGGAATGCCCTTAAGTCTGATTGTTAGGATTCTATCACTTACTGGATTGTAACCTAGTAATGCTTTTGATGTTGATTTGTCCAAATAAAAAGCCACTCCATTCTTGCCTCCTACTTCTCCGCCAGAATATATAAATATATTATCATTCTCGCTCTTAAAGTGTCCTTTAAGAGCGAGAATGACAAGGTGAAACATAGTGAAATTATTAAAATGCTTGAAGACATCAATATAGACGGCAAAGACTTGAGGATTGCAAAACATCTATACTGGCAGCAAGAAGCAGCAGTTCGAGTTGAAAATGGAATTGGAAAATACCAACCTATAAAACAAGGGGTGCGACAAGGATGTGTACTATCTCCAGACCTTTTTTCTCTGTACAGCGAGAATATTCTAAGAACAATCATCACAGAACCAGGCATAAAAATTGGAGGATACAATATTAACAACCTTCGGTATGCTGACGACACAGTACTGATAGCGAGAGAACCAACAAGACCTGCAAAATCTCTTGGATAAAGTCGCCAAAGAAAGTGAACAGAAAGGCCTTACTTTGAACATCAGAAAGACAGAGACTATGGTTATATCTAAGAAACAGAATCCACCAGCATGTAGTATTCAATTAAACGGAACCATTCTAAAGCAGGTGCAGAAATTCAAATACCTTGGAGCAGTAATAACTTCAGATGGGAAATGCAAAACAGAAATTAGGAACAGAATAGGCCAAGCAAAGACTGCATTTCAGAGAATGAGAAACATATTAGTTAACACATCCTTATCAATGAATGTTAGAAAACGAGTCCTAAAATGCTATATTCAACCTATCTTGTTATATGGAAGTGAATCATGGACAATAGGCAAGTCTGCACAAAAATCATTGGAAGCAGCAGAAATGTGGTTTATTAGAAGAATGTTGCGAATCCCCTGGACAGCAAAAATAACTAATGAAGAATGTATGAGAAGAGCTGGAGAGACAAAAAACCTTGTCAGAAAGATAAGAGAGAGACAATGTACTTTCATAGGACATGCAATGAGAAGAGGGGGCATTGAAAATATTATAACAACAGGAAAAACAGAAGGAAGAAGACCAAGAGGAAGACCAAGAGAAATGACACTGGACAGTCTGACGGGATGGTGTGAGAGGAGATCACCAACTGAACTGATGGCCTGCATGAAGGATCGGGTACTCTGGAGAAGCATAATAGCCAACGCCAGTCGGCACGGCACCTGATGATGATGATGATTTGTTCTTGTGAATTCTATTTCATCTTTTCATTACTTCCTGGTATATATCTAAGAACTTTATAGACACAAATGTGAGCTTTATGACTGCATTTTCAAATCATTCACTCAATCATTTCATGTCTCTTGCAGAATTTTGCCTCCCTAACAGCTCTCCTGAAGGTTGTAAGCAAGATGCTTTGCGGCTGCATTTTCAACAGTAAGCCAAAAAAAAAAAAAACATGCAACAAGGAACTTGCCTGTAGTGCCAGAAGTATAAATGTAGCAGCATATATCGGTCAAAGTTACATTTTTTCTAACTGCTGGTGATATGGCTGTGGGCAGGGTTACCAACATCAGAGGATCCAAGGAATGTATACCAGGAGGTGGTGGCAGAGAACCCAATCCTAGCGCATATACTGCAAGTTTTCCCAGATCATCAAGTACCTCTGTCACCGCCTCAAGTAAACCATCTCCTGAACAAAAAAATATATATATAAAGTTAGTGAAAGAAGAAAAAGTACAAGAATCAAATTATTTTGATTATCTTCTATCTTATATCCTTCCTGTGCCGTTAAATGTCACATAGGGCTCGAAAGGGAGTTTGCCAATTTTTCCTGTTTTCGGCGACCTTTTCAACCTCATCAAGGGATTTTATGCCTATTAATTTGGCCTCTCTTAACAATGTCCTCCAGAGTTTCCCGTGGTCTGCTTCTTTTTTCTCCGGCTTGTTGTGTTCAACTTGATAGCTTGTTTTGGGATTCTCTGATTGTTTCTTCTCATCACATGACCAACATATGTCCATCTCCTTTTCCTGATCACACATGAGACTGGTTGTTGTTCACTTGGTTATATTAGGCATTATAATATACTGAAAGCTACACTCGAAGGAAAACAAAAGAAGGGAAAGGCAAATGAGGATGACAACTGGGAAACATAAAGAAACAGACAGGAAACAAGTGATAAGATCTACTATGAAAGAGACAGACAGGAAACAAGTGATAAGATCTACTATGAAAGAGACAGACAGGAAACAAGTGATAAGATCTACTATGAAAGAGACAGACAGGAAACAAGTGATAAGATCTACTATGAAAGAGACAGATAGGAAACAAGTGATAAGATCTACTATGAAACCACAGAAAAGTGGAAGTTGGAATTCCAGTTATCCTTGTCGAAATCTGCGGGGTGATTAAGCATGATTAAGTACATAAATGAATATAAGGAAAACTACCAAGCAGTTTTTTTTAAATACAATAATATAATTAAAGTCATTTTAAAATATGAGAATTTAACAATTTTAAAAGTTAAAGGATGGGGCCAACAACCCCATTTCCATAAAAAAGATTAGTGTTACAGAACAGAGAGTGAAGCCTCGAATTTGGACAGATAAAAATGGATTATAACCTTGGAACATCACAAATATTATGATATTTGGAACATGGCATATAAGAAGCTTATAACAGACAAGGGGCAGCTAAAGAATGGCAGAGGTAGTAAATTAACTGAATGGGCAAGAAATCACAGCATGGTTGTAGGAAACACCTGGTTTAACTCTTCCCGTGCTGTAGGAAGAAACACAGACATGTTCTGGAGTGCTAGACTAAAAACACGGGTCTTGGTCTGTAAGGGGGTCTAGTTGTAAAATGGAATGGAAAACAGTATTTCCATGTACTTCCGTATACTTAATATGTTTCAAAGTATAGCTAAATGAATGAAAATCATAAATGCAGAGTTTTTTTAGGAAAAAAGAAGTAATGTGATGTTTTTAGACACTGATTGTGCCCAGCTCACCATCGGCGAGGTCTAGATCTGCACTACTTACCACTACTTACCATCTGAGATGTGTAGATCTACTTGTTGATCTCGTATTCTGATTCTATGTTGCATTCTCGCTAAATTAATGTCTGAAATAACTCCTAACTACTTCTCCAGTCATCTAAATATGTCTAGATCTACTTGGGATACATTCAAGAGCAGTGGGGTGGTCACAGGCCATGTCCATACCCCTATCTAAATCATCAAAAATTGAAAAATTTTGGTCTTTCTCTTCCTTTTTCTCAGCACTCTTTCTCCATTTTGAAAAGTGTCACCGGAATCGCTGACGAAATATGTACAATCTAAATGTTACACCGGTTGTTTTATTGAAACAAACAATTGTCACTATAATGACCATACAGTAGCTTCGGGATACCGGAAGAGTCGCTATATTGACCAAACGCACGGAAAGAGTTAAACAACATCCCCGAAGACTGGCAATGTGGTGCAGCCCAGACAAAAAGACTTATCCAGATAAACTAAGTATTAATCAACAAACTATTTCGGAATGCATCACTGACAACAAAAACCAAGCCAGGAACCGACTACAATAGTGACCATGACCCACTCTGTGGAAAAATTAGAATAAAGCTAAAGAAAACATGCATAAAAGTGAGAAACATCAAACTGAATAAAGAACTCCTTAAAAATGACCAAGAACTGCGAGAACAATACAAAGTTATTATAACAAATAGATACAATGCAATAGCAAAGATAAATAGTAGAGATGAACAATGGGCAATGTTAAGAAAATCTATCCACCAAACTGTTAAGGAGATAATACCACTGAAAAAAAAGCCCCTAAAAATAAATGGATGACAGATGACATCTTAGGACTGATGGACAAGAGGAGGAGTAGTAAAAATAACCAAGAAAAATATAGCAAGATAAATAAAGAAATAAGACGTAAATGCAGAGAAGCAAAGGAAGTGTGGTTAAATGAACAGTGCAGACAAATAGAGGACTCCCATAATAAAAACAGAAAAAACATGCACAAACGAATTAGTGAACTCACAGGCAGGAAGACAAAATATACCACAGGATGCCTGAAATTGAAAGAAGGTAAAATGTTAATGGGAAAAGAAGACATTGTGGACAGGTGGACAGAGTACATTGGTGAGCTATATGGAGGAGAAATACCAGAATTAACACCAGATACTGAAAACTGTGATGGACTACCAATACTTAAAGATGAAATCATAGATCAAACACATGAAGAAATGAAAAGCAACTCAGCCTGATAACATAACAATAGAAGAAATAGAGGTGCAAGAGGAGATAGGAATAAAAATAATAACCAAGTTACTGAATAACATTTACAACAGTTGTTATATACCAAAGAAACTAGGGGCAAAGGAATGTGATGACCACCGGACTATCAGCCTCTCATGTCACATAACAAAGCTACTTCTGAGAATCATTATTAGAAGAACAAGGAAAAAGATATAAAAGGAAATAGCAGATGAGCAGTTTGGATTTGTTGAAGGAAAGGGAACACACATGCCATTTATGCTTTACGAACACTAACAAAAAGAGCTTTAGAAATACAGAAAGATCTCTGCTTATGCTTCATTGATTACACCAAGGCATTCGACAAGGTGAAACATAATGAAATTATTAAAATGCTTGAAGACATCAATATAGACGGCAAAGACCTGAGGATTGTAAAACATCTATACTGACAGCAAGAAGCAGCAATTCGAGTTGAAAATAAAACTGGAAAATATTAAAACAAGGGGTGCGACAAGGATGTGTACTATTTCCAGACCTTTTTTCTCTGTACAGCGAGAATATTCTAAGAATGACCATCACAGAACCAGGTACAAAAATTGGAGGATACAATATTAACAACCTTCGGTATGCTGACAACACAATAGTGATAGCTGAGAACCAACAAGACCTGCAAAATCTCTTGGATAAAGTCGCCAAAGTAAGTGAACAGAAAGGCCTTACTTTGAACATCAAAAAGATAGAGACTATTGTTATATCTAAGAAACAGAATCCACCAACATGCAGTATAAAATTAAACGGAACTATTCTAAAGCAGGTCCAGAAATTCAAATACCTTGGAACAGTAATAACTTCAGATGAGAAATGCAGAACAGAAATTAGGAACAGAATAAACCAAGCAAAGACTGCATTTCAGAGAATGAGAAACATATTATCCAACACATCCTTATCAATGAATGTGTTAGAAAACATAAAATGCTATATTGAACCTATCTTGTTATATGGAAATGAATCATAGACAATAGGCAGGTCTGCACAAAAATCATTGGATGCAGCAGAAATGTGGTTTATTAGAAGAATATTGCGTATCCCCTGGACAGCAAAAATAACTAATGAAGAATGTATGAGAAGAGCTGGAGAGACAAAAAAACTTGTCAAAAAAAAACCAAGAGAGAGACAATGTACCTTCATAGGACATGCAATGAGAAGAGGGGGCATTGAAAATATTATAACAACAGGAAAAACAGAAGGAACAAGATCAAGAAGAAGACCAAGAGAAATGATACTAGACAGTCTGATGGGATGGTGTGAGAAGAGATCACCAACTGAGCTGATGGCCTGCATGAAGGATCGTGTACTCTGGAGAAGCATAATAGCCAACGCCAGTCGGCACGGCACCTGATGATGATGATGAGCTAAAGAATTAGCAGATGGAATAAGTAGGTATGACATGGACATTACAGCATTACAAGAAATCAGATGGCTTGGATAGGATATAACAGTCATAGCAGAAAATCCTTGCGGAAGCCTCATGTATGTGCCCTGGGCACTTAAGGTTCAGAGAGAGAGGAGAAATAGTACATCAATGGAAGACAAGAACTTGGGACAGATTTTGTTGTCAAGAGAAAAGTATGGGACTTCATGATGGACTTCAGTGCCATCAGTGAAAGAATCAGTAGCCTCCACATCAAGGGAACAGAGAAAAATATAACAATAATTAATGTACATGCACCAACAGAAGATAGAGTGCATGAAGTCAAAGAAGAATTTTACAACACGTTAGAGAGAGTGACAGAAGACCCAGAAACATGATATAGTGATAATACTAGGAGATTTCATTGTAAAGATGGAGTCTCACAAACACATCACATGAAAAGAAAGTCTGCATGAAATATCAAATGATAATTGATGGAGACTAATAAATATGACAGAAGCTTATGGAATAAGAACAAGCAGCACACGTTATCAAAATAAGAAATCCATAAACAAACATGGAAATCCCTCGATAATATAACATGCAACCAGACAGACCACGTTTTAACTGATACCAAGCTCACAATAAACATACTTCAGATCAGAAGTTACAGAGGGGCTGAAAGCAGCGCCGACCACCATCTTGTTGGAGCTAAACTAAAATTACGACGGAAGAAAAATTGGTATAATAAATTAAATAGAAGCTCAGTAATAAATTGAGATGCTTTGAAAAAAAGAAGAAACTAAAGAAAAACTCAGAAAAGAGCTAAACCATAAGATAAACACAAGAAGGAATGAAGAAAATAAAAAGCACTGATGACAGATGGGAAGATATAAAATTATTATAAAGAACACTGCAGAAGAATGCCTGGGAGTCAAGACTATAAATAAAAAGAAAGAACTGGTTCGATGAAGTCTGCAGAGAGGCAGTCATAAAGAAAAGAACAAGAAGACAGATATGGTTGAATGACATGTACAACAAAACAAATGAGAAGTACCACACACAGTGTAAAGAAACTCAAAAAGTTATTCATCAACAAAAATGACAATATATGAAAGAAATGCCATCAAAATAAGAAAAGTAGGGAATTCTATAAGGAACTGTGAACAGTCAAGCAAGGGAACAACCTCTACACAGTTTGAAGGATAGTAATGGAAACATGATAAATAATGAAGGGAAAATCTGTATCAGATGAAAAGAATATTCTGAAAAACTACTAAACTGTGAACAGTCTATAAACACATTACCATGCGAAGAAATACAGACTTGTAAACCTGAAATAGAGAAATCAGACTTAGAAGAAGTCATCTACAGTATCATGCTTCTACAAAACAACAAAGCAATGGGTTCAGATGGAATTGCTGCAGAACTGATTAAGGAAGGAGATCTAAATCTACATGAACAGATAGGTGCACTAATACAACAAATATGGAGAGAAGAAAAACTCCCTAGTGAATGGACAGAAACATTACTGATCCCAGTATTCAAAAAAGGCGATATGAGCAAGTGTGAAAACTACAGAGGAATATCACTACTACAAACAAGCTACAAAATATTATCCTTACTACAAATAAGCTACAAAATATTATCTACCTTGTATTATATGTGCTTTTAAGCAGATTAAAACCATACAGCAAGAGCATACTAGGAGACTATCAAGCAAATTTTAGGAAGAATAGATCAACAGCAGACAAAATATTTTATCTACGTCAAAGAGCAGAAAAGTACTGGGAATATAAAAAAGAAGTACATAATATCTTCATTGACTTCAAGAAAGCTTATGAAAAATTATGAAAGAATCTGAGATACCTAACAAATTAACCAATTTGACCAGAATATGCATGGAGGATGCACAAAATACAGTAAAATATAAAGGAAGAAACTCAGAGCCCTTCTATATAAGAAACTGGTTTAAAACAAGGTGTTACATTATCTCCATTACTATTCTACCTAGTACTAGAAAAGGTAATCAGAAAAAGTGAAAGAAGAAAGCACTACAGAAGAACAAGCTAAAATACTAGGATACACTGATGACATCGACCTAGTTTGAGAAACTATGCAATAAATCATCAATACCTGCATACACCTGAGAGATGCGGCACTAAAAGTGGGTTTGACCATTAACCAGGATAAGACAGAGTATATGAAGATATCAAGAGACTGGGGGCAGAATGATCCAGAATATATAAATATTGGGGATATGATCATTAGGAAAGCAGAAACATACACATATCTAGACACAACCTTCAAAAGAAGCAGCATAGGGAGGAAACTAAAAACAGAGTACAGATAGGGAATAAAATATACTTCGCCTTGCAACACTTGCTAAAATCCAAAACCCTGCCCCAAACACCAAAATAACTTAAAGCACAAAGAGAAATAACATACTTAGCTGCACTTGTAGCAAATACATAGAGAAGATGACATATTCAGAGGCACTTATAGAAAAAAGAGAAGCTAACATACTCTGTGGTACTTATACCACAAAGAGAATCTAAGAACTTACCTGTGCCAACAATCAAAAATGTTGGCTCTGCTTATAGATAAAAGAGAAGCTAACATATTGTGTGGTACTTATACTACAAAGAGAATCTAAGAACTTACCTGTGCCAACAATCAAAAATGTTGGCTCTGCTGCAAGAACTGAGTGAACAAGGGTATGTAACTTCAGATTGAAGTTGATTAAGGCAACAGTGATTCCTAATTTTTGCAAACCTGCAGAACAATGAAACAAACCCATTTGGTAAATATTAACACAAACATCATAACTAATAATTATGCTATTGCCCCTCTCTCTCCCTCTCTCTCTCTTTAATTTTTAATTCACACTAGTGATGCACTGCCTATACCAGAAGCTGAAAATTAGCCCAACAGCCTTGTATGGCTGCAACAAAAAACAACAGACACTACACCACATTCTCCAGGGCTGCCAGCTACACAACCCACTCAGGCAAAAGACCTGGCCAGACCCCCAGCCTCTTACAATAGAAGCTCTATGGTGATACTGAAAACTTGAGATGAACTGCTGAAATTTGTGAGAGAGATCGGCATCAATGTTTGAATGAAAACAACTAGTATTATACTTGTATATCTGTAAATACTTGTATCTGTAATACAAGTGCTAGGATGATGTTGAAATACTGTATTAAAACGACAGCTGAGAGATGAAGGGCAGAATACAAATAGGCATGTCTGTTCTCTCTCTCTCTCTCTCTCTCTTTCTCTCTCTCTCTCTCTACAGCTCACATCAAGACTAGCTTCATCACATCTCAAGCAATTGCATTCAGTTGTTCTCGCAATTATTTTACCAGCTTCCTTCCTTTAAGATACCAACATTTCTTTCACTAACTCAAAGTTAATTAGAAAGCAACATATCAATCTTGAAGCCCAGCAGTAAAACAAAAAGCAGAATCTTTTTTTTTAACAAGTCTGCAAAAGTTCACTTCTTTTATCAATGTTGTTGTGTTTTCCTGTAACTTGTGAACTTGAATCTCTCTGCAGTCAATGGTAATGGAAGACCTTCAAACGCAGGCATCCAGTCTGACATGGAATGGACTACACTGACTTTCCTGAAATCCCTGAATGGCTTCTCACCAGGCTTGACTCCAAGAGTCTCCTCCTTTTTCCTTCATCGTTTGCCCTCAAAAGAACAGTGGGTGTGTTGTGTCGCAGTTATGCACCTATTGGCCCAACACATCTGACTTTCGGCCCGATGCATTTTTAGGACCGGGTTCGTCTTCCCGCTAAGATCCCTATTCATATAATCAGACTGCCGTCTGCTACCAGAGGCACCACTGGGAGGCAGAGGAGGGTCTTGGCTGGCTATACTCCACCAACCCCGATGCAAGCAGTCAGCTATGGGTTGCTGACCACTATCTCATTCAGCTTGAGTGCATCTTCACCCCCACTCCAAGAGTAATATAACAATATCTTTCTTTTCTGACTAGTTTGAAGTATTACAAAGGACTGCATGTAAGTTCCACTCCTACTACCAAATTGAACTGTTAATCCAATTTCTCCAAACAAACAACAACAAAAAAACTCATAATTTGTATCTCATCACCACTAATACTTAGTAACAAGAAATACAGTAACGTGTTACACAATTTTAAACTCACCTAAAAATGTCCACACAAAAGCAGGCTCATTCTGCAACATTAAAGCAACACAGTCACCTGGTCCTAAGCCCCAGGACTTGGCAATATTGGCAACTCTGCAGGCCATCTGATCCACAAACTCATAGGAGTAAAGGTTATCCTCAAATATAATGAATGTCCTTCTTGGGGATTCTTCAACCAGCTTCTCAAATTTGTCAATGAGATGTGATGTCAAGACCTCTTCTCGAAATTTGTTCACTTTCATTCCCATTTTTATCAATTTCAGGTCATACTTCAGCCAAGGAAACATTGTCTTCACTGCCACAGCTCCTGCACCAGCGGTGCTGGCTGTGCCTAGAAGCACTTTCTGGTAAAACTTCATTGTTTCTGTGAAGTTGTGGCAATATGGATTTAAAGTGTTGAATCACACAGCACCAGTGTATCCTGTTAGTGAATCTTTAAGGAAGAACATCATATCACAGACTTAAGTCAGATATTCTTGATGAAATCAATTTACAATCTGAAAGAATGGTAAAATTAAAGTTCTGTGCCCATGTTTGCGCTCTGAAATGCTGCAGAATACAAGAATACAGATTACAGCACACAGCTTCCTTCATCTGGAAGGATTTACGGCAGAACTATGCACAGTTACTTACAAAATTAATGTCATCAGCAGTAGCCGATCTCATATCACATTAAAGCTCTCCTACCTTTTGTCAGACAAATCAAAATTTGCAATCAACTTCTATGCCAAAATTTTCTTAAATATGCTCATTAAAAAAAAAAAAAAAACCATTTTCTCTTATATAAACAGATAGGTGAGAGTTTGGTATGAAACAGTACAATACAGAATTAATTTCCACACAGTTATGCATATGTTATTATGTACATTAGCTATCACAACTGAAAGCATTTACTACCTTTCATGAAAAAATTAACCAACTGCTTTACAACATCTCACACCAACTTAATAAACAGTCATGTTGTTGCTATTCAATCAATATAAGTTCATAAGCACAGAAAAACTGCTTAGTAAAGTCAAAAACTGTCACAAAATCTTTGGCCTACTAAAACCTACTTGGGCAACACAATCATGTTACACAATCTGAACTTGAGCTACACAAAAAATGATAAAACACTGGGCCTTTTAATTCCAATGTTCACCCACCCACATCAGATCTGGACAAAGTCTTTACATCCATGAAACTGAACTTTGTGTGATATCCTGTTTCACATTCAGTCACTGACAACCTTGTGTGCCTTTCTGTATGCCTCAGGCATAGATTCTCCATCCCCAACACTTGTGTGCTGGGTATTTATCTATGATTGAAAGGTGCTGGTATAGAATGGAGGGGTCACAAACCCAACCCACAACCTTTCGGATGAGAAGTGAAGCCACTAAACCAGTGGTTCCCAAAGTGGGTGAGATGTAGCTTGGTAGACAATGGGACACCAGCCTGACACACGTTTGGAAGCCATTCTTCTTCTTCTTCTTTTGCATTCAGTTTCCTATGTTCAGCTTCCTAAACAGATAGCTGGGCTGCCTTCATTAATTAATGTCAGCAAGAGGTCTTCACTGGAAACCATGGAGTTTTTCCTCTGTGCTTCTTTCTTGGGGAAATACCTGGACTCTGAGGTCTCTGTATATGGTGCAGATCTGTAATATATGTTCATTTTGGAAGCCACTGAACTATATTTTACTCATACTCCCAAATATGAGACTATTTGTAATGTTTCCATTTTCAGACTAATAAATAAGTAATAAAACACAAATATCCCAATTCTCAACAGCAATGGTTTTAAACTGAATCAGTTAAGAAAATTAATGATTCTTTCCTCTCTTGGAAGGCAGTTTTAACTGGGTAAACATCAGGTGTCCATGGATGTTGCCAAGAATCAGCAGAGAGCTTCTTTCACTCCTAATTCCAACACTGTTACCATCACAGCATATCTATGAAACAAGGTCCAGACTCTTCATATGCTTCATCTCTGACATCATCTTGGCCCTTTTAAAATACTCTCGGATAATGCAGAGCCTCAGACACAGATTTGCTCTCCGTGAATATACGGACTTAAAAACTAAATTTTTATTGTTGATGATTTAGAAAAAATAAAAAAAAAAAAA
>CM019704.1:39870911-39894890 GCA_009760885.1 Achatina immaculata | reverse complement strand
GAGAGATGGTTGCCTATCTAGACTGCACTGGTTGGTCTAGTGTTTCCCACTTCAGCATTTTGTGGTCGTGGCCGCTACCCTTTCTGGTGCTGACCAGGACGGAGCTTTTGTCCAGGAGGACGAACCCTCGCCACTAGTAAGTTTTGCCCCTGGGTTACGCCGGTTTAGGCGTATTATCCCAGTATGGGTGTATATAGGACGTGACCGGCCTCTAGAACGGAGGCACCATGATATGAGCAACAGCAACTGCGCGGCTGACATTGGGATAAATAAATCACCGGGCAATACCGGATTATCAGCTAATGTTTTATAAACTACAGAGAGTGAAGAAAATGAGATATAATGTTCTTATGAAACATACACCCGTTCTCGACATTTTCATTTTTTTACGGGCTCGCTGGACTACATAACAACTCTCAGTGACATCGAGAGAGTTGGACTCACACATCGCAGATAAAGAGTCACGCCTGAATTAAAATAAGAGAAAATCACAACCCTTGAAGTGACATAAGAGAGAATCACACCTGTCACGACATCAGAGAGGGAGTCACATTTAAAGTGACATCAGGAATAGAGAAAGAGAGAGAAAGAGAATCACACTTTAATCGATATTAGATATCGACGCATGAAGTGACATCCGAGAGAGTCACATTGATGTACCGTTAAAGAGAGCTACACTTGGAGTAACATCAAACAGATTAATAATCGAGAAATCAGATGGAACACTGTACTTGAGGTGACAGCGGCGAAAATACCACCTGAAGTGATATCAGAGAGTCACATATAGAGTGACATCAAAGAGATTCACATATGAAGTGACATCAGAGAGAGAGAGAGTGACATATGGAGTGGCATTAGAGAGTGTCAAATATGAAGTGACACTACAGCCATATATGGATTTACATCAAACAGAGCCGCCTAAGTTATATAAGAGAAAGCTGAAGTTACACACGAGAGAGTCTCTTGTAGTTATATAAGGGAGAGCTTGAGTTACACATGAGAGAGAGTCTCCTGTAGTTATATGAAAGAGAATTACACTTGAAGGGACATCAGATAAAATAATAACTGAAGTGACATCATAGATATTCATATTTAAGATAGACACACACTTTGGCTTCATGAAAATGATATTGTCATGAACATCATAATCAACTACGACACAACACAAACAGTGATTGTAGAAAAGAAAGTCAAGTTCTGTTTAACACTGAAGTTTGTATGAAATGTAGTCTTTACTGATGAACATATTGCAGAATATCATTAAAAGCACCGGCTGTAACAACGTTAACAGTCGACCTAGATAGGTCACAAGGTTTAAGTTGAGTACAGTTTCGGCATCACATCAGACGAGAATATCCCATAACTGCTCTGCCGCCTGGGCTAGTGACATCTCCTGGAATGCACAAGAACCGTCCCACGCCATGTCCAGGTACAATGATGAAAAGTGATCTCTGCATAATGAATGCGTACATCTTCGCAAATGTGCTCAGTAGAGAGTCGCTCACAGCCAGCTCTAAGCAGATATATGGTGCCAGCTTTCCAAAGAATACGTCGGAATGTATCAGACATGTTTATCAACGACAGTTACAATGTTTCAGTAAATGAAATTATGCAGTGTCCTTAGCCACAAATGCTGTGCACAGCAAGCTCTTGTCTATCAATATTAAAACCAGTCATAAAATAACACGCCAGTCATCCTAAATTTTATTAGTGGACAATCGGTTATTCTGTCTCACAACTGATTCTGTTTACTTGTTAAACTTTAACGCATAAGCCATGAAAATGTGGCTACTGTTAGGGGACACAAACCTTAAAATGTTTTGAAACTCAGTCCGTGTTAAACAAGATTAGTCTTTCCTTGTTTGCCCCTCTGTAATCCCGTGTCTTCAGTGAATGCTAGAGAGCTACTAACTAAATTCTTTCCATCTTAAATATTGCTTACTCGGCACAACTATTCTCTTATATTTGAAACTACAAAACGATTAAAATTGATTTATGAGCAACTCATACACTGAAAATTTAGTCTTAACAGACAGTTGCGTTTGATATAAAAACAATATCTGTCTGTAATGAAGTAGGATTGTCTGCGTTTTTTTTTTTACTTTATAAGCAACCTGTTGGATAAATGTAACAGTCAAACCAGTTTTCAAGAGAAAAAAAAAGACTCTCATTAACAATTGATTCTTCTCTGTCAGTCAATCAGTCATTTGCATGTCCCTTATGGAACTTTGCCTCCTTAACACCTCTCCTGTAGACCTCTCGATTGTAAGCAAGATGGCCTGCTGCTGATGCATCCTTTTGCAGATCATCAACCATGTCTAGCAGCCATCTTCGCCTTGGTCTTTCTCTCTTTTTTTCCCACTATGTATTCTTCCAATACGGTCTTCTCTAGATTATCATGACGTTTAATGTGTCCAAAATATTTTAAAATCTTATTTTTATAGTTCTGTCTGTTCCTCTCCACAGCTTCTTTGGTTGTTTTACTTTCTGAAGGCACTTGGATTGTTCTATCTGATAGCATTTCCTTCACTCTTGGATCTGACACGTGAGAAGAAAGGGGAAGAGGTTTATTTTCTTCTGATCTGACGCTACTGGATGTTGTCACAATCAGTGCACTCAAACATCCATCATCATCATGATGCTTATCGTTAAATATAGTTTGAATCGTTCATTGCAGTGTTCAGAGCCTCATATATGCTACCACTGTGGTCTTGTAGAACTTATTTACTGTCAGAGTATACCTACTCAAAGAACGTGTTTATTGTCAGAATAAATAAGGTAGATAGAGGTGTATGGTGCAGTTTTACAAAGTGAGGGAGGAAGTGAGCAAGGTGAGAAAAAAAAACGAATATAAAGTATGAGAATGTATAAATGAAAAACATACAAGATCCGATATTTCGGCGTGAGCCTTATTCGAGGATACATACACAACGAAATACAGACATATAGAACTTATCTTATTCAGACAAGGGCGGGGCCATTGTTTGTTGGAAGAAAGAATTGTACATCCAGGAAGCCATGGACCAGCTGAGCAACACTAAATTTTATGCCTCTCGCCCTCAAGATCCGACTCTGGCCAACAACCACCATGTTCGTGACACGATCAACGAACTCATCCACAAGACCAAGTCTGGTCTTTCTCCCTCGGCTACACATCTTCACATCCGCGACAGCTGCTTAGGGAAACCATCTTTTTATCTACTTCCTAAGATTCACAAACCAGGCAACCCAGGAAGGCCCATAGTGTCTGCTTGTTCCTGCCCTACGGAAGAAATCTCTGATTTTCTTGACAGCATCTTTCAACCTCTGGTCACTAGTCTGCCCACTTATCTTAAGGACACCAATCATGCTCTCATTACTTTTGAGACCCTTACACTCCTGCCTGGTCACACCTACCGTATCTTCACTCTTGATGTAGTATCCTTATACACATCCATCCCGCATGATCAGGGACTTCAGGCCGTCACGTTCTTTCTGAACAAAAGACGCAATCCCTCTTTATTCCTACGTCTACTATTCTGCGCCTTACACAACTTGTCCTCCAACTCAATTCTTTTGAATTCAATGGCCTTTACTTTGACCAGATTAGTGGTGTAGCCATGGGTACTAAGATGGGCCCCAGCTACGCGTGTCTGTTCATGGGCCACTTCGAACACAAGGTTCTGAGAGCCTTTAGAGGGCCTTTTCCCGCCTTCTATAGACGCTACATAGACGATGGCATTGGGATCACATCAATGCCAGAGGAAGACCTTAACAACTTTATCAGTTTCGTTAAAGAATACAATCCTGTCATTTCTTTCACCTCCCATATCTCTGCTACTTCCCCTAACTTTCTTGACATTGCCGTCACTATCGGCCCTTCCGGGCTTACTACTTCTATCCACTATAAACCTACAGACTCTCGCTGCTACCTCCTGTACTCTTCCTCCCATCCCAGATCGTGTAAGGACTCATATTTCTTTTTCCCAGCTTCTTAGGTTGCGACGTTTGTGTAAGGAGGATTTTGATTTCCAGGATCAAGGCCACAAATTGCTAGATTTCTTCCGTCAACGCGGCTATCCAGACCACGTTCTCTCGTCATCTTGGAACCGCATTAGCCATATATCGCATCAACAAGCCCTCACCCCTAAACCGCACTGTAGCTCGGACAGAGTGAAACTAGTACTCACGTACCACCCTCATAGCTTGGCAGTTAAAAACATACTGTTTCGCCATCTCCATCTCCTCCAGACCGAGCCTGAGACACGTGAACTTTTTGGGGAACCCCCATTGGTGGCTTACAGACGGGACAAGAACCTCATGGACCTTTTAATTCATAGTCACCTTAAGACAGATGACACTTTTTATGGTACCAGACGTTGTGGACGCCGTAGATGTAACACTTGTCCGTTTGTTGTCGAGGCCAGCCAGATCTCTTTCCCTAAATCCACGTTATCAGTACAGGAGGGTTTCACCTGTACTTCACGAAATGTCATTTATGTTATCATGTGCAAACGTTGCGGTTTGAAGTACATAGGGGAAACTGGCTTACGGTTAGGAGATCGATTTCGCCAGCATCTCAATGATATTTCTAAGATTGCCTGGACACCTGTGGCTAAACATTTTTGCCTCGGTAACCACAGGGGCAAACAGGACATTTCGGTTAGTGCGATCCGCTCTTGTTCCGCAGATGTACGATCTCGGAGGGTCTTAGAACAGCGCCTTATTTTCCAGACTGGCTGACTCCACCCAGCTGGAATTAACAATGTCTTCAGCTTTCTGTAACTTCTTTATTTTTCCACTGGCCTTTTTTATACTATACTTTCTTTCTCTATGCTACACCTCCCTACTACCATCCTATTTCCTTCTCTGCCAACATATTGGTCTTGTCCTATTCACCAGTTTCACATTTCCTCCCTGTAGGTGTTCAAGTTCTTCATTCATAATCTCTCCGGGTCCCCTTTTCTCTCCCCTCTCTCCCTCCCCCCCCCCCGAAACCTCTAGCGGCTATCATGTTTCTATTGCCTTCCCCCAACCCCTTTCTCCCACTTGTTCTCCTCCTCTCTCTCCGCTTCTTCGCTATGATTGGCTATATCGGGAATCTTTTGTCTGTAGGCAGCATGGGGTTTTTTTCCTCCTTCTTCCACACACATTTCTGCTTCACTGGGAGCAAGACTCTTCAGATAAGTTCTATATGTTTGTATTTCTTTGTGTATGTATCCTCTAATAAGGCTCACGCCGAAATATCGGATGTTGTATGTTTTCTATTTATACATTCTCATACTTTATATTCGTTTTTTTTTTGTTCGAACACCTTGCTCACTTCCTCCCTCACTTTGTAAAACTGCACCATACACCTCTATCTACCTTATTTATTTAAACCAGTTTTACTGCAGCCGCCATCCCTTTTATTGTCAGAATATGTCCTACTTGTAGAACGTGTCGGAGTACATCTTATAGTTGTTATTATCATATCTTTGTGACATGCTTGTGTGTGATAACCCAGGCAGCAGTACTTCATCAGATGGAGTCATACGTTTTGTCATCAACATGTAACATTTGATGCAGCCGTAGTCTTCATTTCCTGTCTTAATACAACCCGGATAGAAACCTATTTTTTCAGACTCGATTGCTATAAGAAATTGACATCTATGACTCTCTTGTTATAACAAATTGACCTATATGACTCTCTTGTTATATCAAACTGACTTCTATGCCTCTCGTATTATAACAAACTGACCTGTATGACTCTCTTTTTGTAACAAACTGATCTCTATGACACTCTTGTTATAACAAACTGACCTCTATGACTCTCTTGTTGTAACAAACTGACCTGCATGACTCTCTTTTTATATCAAAGTGACCTCTATGACTCTCTTGTTATAAAAAACTGACCTCTATGACTCTCTTGTTATAACAAACTGACCTCTATGACTCTCTTGTTAAACAAAGTGACCTACATGACTTTCTTATTATAACAAACTGACTTCTATGACTCTCTTGTTATAACAAACTGACCTCTATGACTCTTTTGCTAAACAGACTGACCTCCATGACTCGCTTGTTATAACAAACTGACTCTCTTTTTATTATAAATTGACCTCTATAACTGTCTTGTTATAATAAACTTGTCTACGTATCAGATGTTTTCTTTCCAGAGAGAATAATTTAGTTTTTTTCGCACAAAGATCACTGTAAAAATCTTTTAAAACGTATGTTCTACTTTTTCCTACTATATTACGTTGCAAATGTACATAAAGTATATCTACTCATTACTTGATTCCAGTTCTGGCAAACAAGCATGCAAGATTTCTCTACTGAAATGTCGTTATTTATTCCAGAGTTATAAATAAAATATGCATGAAGTGGCTATTACTTATTGTTGTTGTGGGATGGTTTGTTGTCATAACGTTCTTCTTCACATAAATGCGTTTGAATCAAGAAAAAAACCCTGGTATTTACCTATGAATTTTCTCCACATTTTTTCTGTTATCTTTCTGTACGTTTAACAAATGTTATCTTTCTGTACGTTTAACAAATGTTATCTTTTTCTACGTTTAATAAATGTTATCTTTATGTGATTTTAACAAATGTTATCTTTCTGTGAGTTTAACAAATATTATATTTATGTGATTTTAACAAATGTTATCTTTATGAGAGTTTAACAAATGTTATCTTTCTGTGAGTTTAACAAATGTTATCTTTCTGTGAGTTTAACAAATGTTATCTTTCTGTGAGTTTAACAAATGTTATTTTACTGTTTCCTTCCTTCTGGTTGTATTATCTTAATCATTAGAGCGCTGCGTCTTGTTTCCTCTGCCTGGAACTGTGAGCGATATGTTCTTGCGTCTTGTTTCCTCTACCTGGAACTGTGAGCGATATGTTCTAAGAAGGCAAGAAACAGAGCAGAGTGGAGATTCATTGCAGCCAATCTTCCGTGGGAGACGGCACGAAATGGTGATGAAGATGATGATGATGAACATAAATGACCTTTTTAAAATGTTTGGGGAAACCACAGATATAATGTCACGTTTCTTTAGTTCCATATTGCAATATAAAACATACAAAAGGTAACAAACTATAACATAAATCTCCTGATGTCCACAAAGAATAGATTTTTCTCACATCAAATGTCGAGAACTGAAACACATTAAAAGACTGGAGCACTAACACATCATATTTATAGTACATACAAGACGGTGTTCGATAATTCCAACATCAGTGCTAGACACAGGTACAGGCTTACTTTTTTATTTAAATCTGGACCTCATCCCTTTCGAAATAGTCCACTAGATAAAGTACATAGCGATGATCTAAATGCCTCTTCTACGCCTCAAAAGCACAGAGGAAGTCTTTTTCGTGAAGGCCGTCCTACACAGCATGCGATTCCACGGGGCGAGGCCACACTGAGGTAGGTAAAGCAACATTTCATTTCCTGTGATAACCCTAGCGATGAAAGTTGGATCGTCGTTAGCCAAGTCACGAAAGTCAAGGCACACTTCAGGACATGTCTGATGTGGTCGGGCTTCAAGAGTCGAGGGACACATTCAGCAACACTGTCATGAATGTTCAGATTTTCCTTGAGGATCTCCTGACAAACTCCATAACTGATCCCAGACATGTGAGAGAGCTGATGGATTTTTCAACCATCGTTCTCGTCTATGCGTTCACCAATTTTGTCTGGCGTTTTACTGGTGATTTGCCGGCATGAAAGCTCCTCATTCTGAACTGACCTGGAAGCCTGAGTACCATTCAAAAAGGAGTGTTCTAGCTAAAGTATGTTCACAAAAAACCTGAAGAAACATATCTAGGGTATCAGTAGCAGAATTTATTTCCGAACTTGGTGCAGAATTTGATGTATGCACGGTGTTCGAATTTCTCACAAAACACCAGTGCTGTAGCTGTCCTAACACACGATCACAAAAAAGTGTAAAAACTGAAAAGATACAGACTAAATCTGCTGGCTTGGGAGTAATAACCTTCAGTGTACCGTGCTTATTTGTCGAAAGGTACAGTCACGGCAAGTACAGTCCAGTTGTATGACTTTTTGTACTTCTGGTATTTAATAAATTTTGTATACTACAATTACCATTTCGTAAAAAATAATTGATCTGAAGTACTTGTACGTTAAAGAAGAAACAGGCTCTTTTCCTATCTCTTCATAGGTTTCTCCATGACTTCAGCGCATTTAAGATGATTTCAAAACCTTGGCTTCAATACATATACAATATTTCCATTACATTTTATTTTCAAGGTTACACAACTTTAGTGCTAATTACAGAGAAACTCATTCCCACACTATATGCTCCTGGAGGTGAAACTAAAAATGTTTATGGTCAGGTTTTGAATTAAATTAATATTATATTGAATATGTAAAAGACTTTACTCTATAATTTGTATACGGTACTTATACCTTTAATTACCTGTAAATAAAATTACACTAGAGGTAGAATTCATTCCTTTTCTAGTCTAATAAACGAATGCGATAAATTCTTCTTATTCGTCCGCTTCTACCATCAAGATTGCACGGTGATCCTAATGAATTTACTTCTGTGGTTCTCGCGGTAGACTCATTTAGGATAGAGGTTCAGACCATTGTGGGTCTTGGGCCTGTACTCTCGGTTGGTCACAGATGTGGCATAGCGTGATACCGTGGTTTTCGTTCCACCAGTTTAGTCTAGAGTTGGACTTCCACATCAGAAAACCTCGACGTGGTTAGGATTTGAATATATCCCCGCCGAGTGAGAGATGGTTGCCTATCTAGACTGCACTGGTTGGTCTAGTGTTTCCCACTTCAGCATTTTGTGGTCGTGGCCGCTACCCTTTCTGGTGCTGACCAGGACGGAGCTTTTGTCCAGGAGGACGAACCCTCGCCACTAGTAAGTTTTGCCCCTGGGTTACGCCGGTTTAGGCGTATTATCCCAGTATGGGTGTATATAGGACGTGACCGGCCTCTAGAACGGAGGCACCATGATATGAGCAACAGCAACTGCGCGGCTGACATTGGGATAAATAAATCACCGGGCAATACCGGATTATCAGCTAATGTTTTATAAACTACAGAGAGTGAAGAAAATGAGATATAATGTTCTTATGAAACATACACCCGTTCTCGACATTTTCATTTTTTTACGGGCTCGCTGGACTACATAACAACTCTCAGTGACATCGAGAGAGTTGGACTCACACATCGCAGATAAAGAGTCACGCCTGAATTAAAATAAGAGAAAATCACAACCCTTGAAGTGACATAAGAGAGAATCACGTCTTGTTTCCTCTACCTGGAATTATGAGCGATATGTTCTTGCGTCTTGTTTCCTCTGCCTGGAATTATGAGCGATATGTTCTTGCGTCTTGTTTCTTCTACCTGCAACTGTGAGCGATATGTTCTTGCGTCTTGTTTCCTCTACCTGGAATTATGAGCGATATGTTCTTGCGTCTTGTTTCCTCTACCTGGAATTATGAGCGATATGTTCTTGCGTCCTGTTTCCTCTACCTGCAACTGTGAGCGATATGTTCTTGCGGACGATGTGGCGAAGATTTTGATGCATGTGCCGGACGGGGAGTGTGTTACGACGACTATTTTATCAGCCCCTGAGTGCAGCCAAAAAAACAAAGAAGAAACCATGCAGTACTTCTTTAGCAGACTCCGCCGCAAATGAGTCAGTAGCCAGTCCCTGACTTGTTAATAAAAACTAAACTTGTTACAAAAGCACGATCAGAGATTTGTGATAAGGTCATGGTCATCTATGACTCCCCAGAACTCACGCAAACAGTCAAAACATAGGTCTGTTCTGGACTTCTTCTAGACTGACTCATTAAAAACGTTATCAAATAGATCCAGTTATAACATTTATGTCCAAACAGGGAAGTAATACCCAAGTATTTTATTTCACAATATATATATATATATGACTTCAGACACGAAAATACACATATCAGTTATGATGAAAAAAACAGTTGTGAAAGTGATCTGTAATGAACCTTACAATGTCGTGATGAAAATAAGTGATCTATAATGAAGCTTACAATGCCGTGATTAAAGTAAGTAATCTGTAATTGACCTTACAATGTCGTGATGAAAGTAAGTGATCTGTAATGAACCATACAATGCCGTGATGAAAGTATGTGGTCTGTAATGAACCATACAATGCCGTGATGAAAGTAAGTGATCTGTAATGAACCTTACAATGCCGTGATGAAAGTATGTGGTCTGTAATGAACCATACAATGCCGTGATGAAAGTATGTGGTCTGTAATGAACCATACAATGTCGTGATGAAAGTATGTGGTCTGTAATGAACCATACAATGTCGTGATGAAAGTAAGTGATCTGTAATGAACCATACAATGCCGTGATGAAAGTATGTGGTCTGTAATGAACCTTACAATGTCGTGATGAAAGTAAGTGGTCTGTAATGAACCATACAATGCCGTGATGAAAGTAAGTGGTCTGTAATGAACCATACAATGCCGTGATGAAAGTATGTGGTCTGTAATGAACCATACAATGCCGTGATGAAAGTAAGTGGTCTGTAATGAACCTTACAATGCCGTGATTTGAAAGTAAGTTATTGGTGAAAACTTGTGCAACAGAAGCGTGGTATATTTAATAATTACTTTCAACTTTTTTGTTTTCAGGTGTCTTTCTTATATGTAGCTACCTTGTACATATCACTTGGTTGTTTACAAGAAGTGGTTGATAAGTTCTCAGCTTAAGGTACAAATACTTGAAACACACAGTTGATAATAGGTGCATTTGTGGATCAGTTTAATGTAAGATTAAACGGCAAGTTTCAAGAAATTAACTGCAACCATTTTTTAAAGAGGCTACTTAAGTGGTAAGAGGTGGCAGATATTGAGAAAATGGATACAATTTCTCATTGAGCAGTCATTCGCTACCTCTGAATCAAGGGCTTATCATCGAAGGAGATACATTAGGATATGGTGGAGACTCTAGGGGAGAGTGTTCCTTCTTACAGCACAGTGAAGAAATAGGCAGCTCAGTTCAAACATGGAAGGGAGAGTCTGGAAGATGATCCCCGACCAGGAAGACCAAGAACGGTAACCACGGATGAAACCACCGGCAGAATCCATGACATGATAATGGAGGATCGACGATTAACCGTGCGTTACGTCGCTACTGATTTGGGTATCTCACAATGATATTCAGTTGATAAAGGTCTATGCTCGATGTATGCCGAAACTTCTTGGAGCTGATCACAAACGACAGCGTCTCAACATGTCCAGAGTGATATTGTTGGCAGATACTCTTCAGGTGGCATCTCTGTGCTAGGAGTGGGCCTGGTATCCATATCTGGTGCTGCTACTAACTGATATTGTTTGCAGTTACTCTTTATTTGACGTCTTTCTGTTAGTAATGAACAATAATTAGTGTACACGTATACCACTATACACGAAGCACTGCAGTAAAGCTGTGATACCAGAATGTATAAACTAGGAAAAATGTAGGAACAGCTTTATTACTTAACGACTACAAAGTTGTGACGTTTCGGCGTGAGCCTTTATCATACAAAAACATACAGGACGAAGAAATAGAAAGAGGAAATAAAGTATAGATTCACATGAATACTATTAAAAAGAATTAAAAAATTAAATAGAGTACTTAGGTGTAAATTGTAAGCGATATGTTCTTGCGTCTTGTTTCCTCTGCCTGGAATTATGAGCGATATGTTCTTGCGTCTTGTTTCTTCTACCTGCAACTGTGAGCGATATGTTCTTGCGTCTTGTTTCCTCTGCCTGGAATTATGAGCGATATGTTCTTGCGTCTTGTTTCCTCTGCCTGGAATTATGAGCGATATGTTCTTGCGTCTTGTTTCCTCTACCTGGAATTATGAGCGATATGTTCTTGCGTCTTGTTTCCTCTGCCTGGAATTATGAGCGATATGTTCTTGCGTCTTGTTTCTTCTACCTGCAACTGTGAGCGATATGTTCTTGCGTCTTGTTTCCTCTACCTGGAATTATGAGCGATATGTTCTTGCGTCTTGTTTCCTCTACCTGGAATTATGAGCGATATGTTCTTGCGTCCTGTTTCCTCTACCTGCAACTGTGAGCGATATGTTCTTGCGGACGATGTGGCGAAGATTTTGATGCATGTGCCGGACGGGGAGTGTGTTACGACGACTATTTTATCAGCCCCTGAGTGCAGCCAAAAAAACAAAGAAGAAACCATGCAGTACTTCTTTAGCAGACTCCGCCGCAAATGAGTCAGTAGCCAGTCCCTGACTTGTTAATAAAAACTAAACTTGTTACAAAAGCACGATCAGAGATTTGTGATAAGGTCATGGTCATCTATGACTCCCCAGAACTCACGCAAACAGTCAAAACATAGGTCTGTTCTGGACTTCTTCTAGACTGACTCATTAAAAACGTTATCAAATAGATCCAGTTATAACATTTATGTCCAAACAGGGAAGTAATACCCAAGTATTTTATTTCACAATATATATATATATGACTTCAGACACGAAAATACACATATCAGTTATGATGAAAAAAACAGTTGTGAAAGTGATCTGTAATGAACCTTACAATGTCGTGATGAAAATAAGTGATCTATAATGAAGCTTACAATGCCGTGATTAAAGTAAGTAATCTGTAATTGACCTTACAATGTCGTGATGAAAGTAAGTGATCTGTAATGAACCATACAATGCCGTGATGAAAGTATGTGGTCTGTAATGAACCATACAATGCCGTGATGAAAGTAAGTGATCTGTAATGAACCTTACAATGCCGTGATGAAAGTATGTGGTCTGTAATGAACCATACAATGCCGTGATGAAAGTATGTGGTCTGTAATGAACCATACAATGTCGTGATGAAAGTATGTGGTCTGTAATGAACCATACAATGTCGTGATGAAAGTAAGTGATCTGTAATGAACCATACAATGCCGTGATGAAAGTATGTGGTCTGTAATGAACCTTACAATGTCGTGATGAAAGTAAGTGGTCTGTAATGAACCATACAATGCCGTGATGAAAGTAAGTGGTCTGTAATGAACCATACAATGCCGTGATGAAAGTATGTGGTCTGTAATGAACCATACAATGCCGTGATGAAAGTAAGTGGTCTGTAATGAACCTTACAATGCCGTGATTTGAAAGTAAGTTATTGGTGAAAACTTGTGCAACAGAAGCGTGGTATATTTAATAATTACTTTCAACTTTTTTGTTTTCAGGTGTCTTTCTTATATGTAGCTACCTTGTACATATCACTTGGTTGTTTACAAGAAGTGGTTGATAAGTTCTCAGCTTAAGGTACAAATACTTGAAACACACAGTTGATAATAGGTGCATTTGTGGATCAGTTTAATGTAAGATTAAACGGCAAGTTTCAAGAAATTAACTGCAACCATTTTTTAAAGAGGCTACTTAAGTGGTAAGAGGTGGCAGATATTGAGAAAATGGATACAATTTCTCATTGAGCAGTCATTCGCTACCTCTGAATCAAGGGCTTATCATCGAAGGAGATACATTAGGATATGGTGGAGACTCTAGGGGAGAGTGTTCCTTCTTACAGCACAGTGAAGAAATAGGCAGCTCAGTTCAAACATGGAAGGGAGAGTCTGGAAGATGATCCCCGACCAGGAAGACCAAGAACGGTAACCACGGATGAAACCACCGGCAGAATCCATGACATGATAATGGAGGATCGACGATTAACCGTGCGTTACGTCGCTACTGATTTGGGTATCTCACAATGATATTCAGTTGATAAAGGTCTATGCTCGATGTATGCCGAAACTTCTTGGAGCTGATCACAAACGACAGCGTCTCAACATGTCCAGAGTGATATTGTTGGCAGATACTCTTCAGGTGGCATCTCTGTGCTAGGAGTGGGCCTGGTATCCATATCTGGTGCTGCTACTAACTGATATTGTTTGCAGTTACTCTTTATTTGACGTCTTTCTGTTAGTAATGAACAATAATTAGTGTACACGTATACCACTATACACGAAGCACTGCAGTAAAGCTGTGATACCAGAATGTATAAACTAGGAAAAATGTAGGAACAGCTTTATTACTTAACGACTACAAAGTTGTGACGTTTCGGCGTGAGCCTTTATCATACAAAAACATACAGGACGAAGAAATAGAAAGAGGAAATAAAGTATAGATTCACATGAATACTATTAAAAAGAATTAAAAAATTAAATAGAGTACTTAGGTGTAAATTGTAAGGTGTGACTTGTCCGGCGGTGTGTGTCAGGAATGGATTTAGTAGAACGTGGAGACTGTTTAAATGGAGACCAGTGATATGTGGTCTGTGGGTTATAACTGGGGGTGGTGGATGGGGAACAGGGGAGGGGAGAGAGAGAGTGATACTATGTTGACCTAGCCAGGAGAAGTTGAAATAAATGAGTAGGGAAGAGAGGTTGCAAAGTGATGCTGTGAGGAGGTTTGACAAGTAAGAAGGGGTGGAGCTTAGTGGAGAGGTACTATAATGATTGAAGAGAATGTTAAGTGTAGCTGAACAGCGAGTTTAACCCATATGGCTCCAGCGTCCCGTAATTTTGAATGCAGCGGTTCTGTAGCGTCAGGCGGCTTGTGTCATCTGCGTGACAATGTTTGATGGCTGTTACTAGAAAATCAGATTTGCTTCTATGGTTGGGGCCATTGAGATGATTTGGGACTGGTTTCCAAGCATGCTGTGCGATGTCGTACATATGTTTTTGCATGCGGTCCCCTAATCTGAGGCCAGTCTCACCAATATACGTTATCCTGCATTTTTTGCAAACGATGACATATATCACATTACGGGACTCGCATGTGAATCCCTCATGAAGAGTGAGGATAGTTTTGGGAAAGGTGATCGTTTTCGTTTCCCAGACTACCGGGCAGGTAACGCAGCGGGGGCGGTTACATTTTCTGGTGCCAACATATGTAAGGCTCTGCTTCAAGTGGATGTGGACGAGGATGTCCTTCAGGTTTGGCTCACGTTTGTATGCCAACAGAGGTGGATCAGAGAATCAGATAGCACTGTAGCTTTTCACCTAATCCAGACTACAAGAGGAAGACAAGATGTACTTCTGTTACGGGTGAGTAAAAAATAATATGAAAAGAAATGAATAATTTGTTACTGGTCTTAACTCAGTTCAGCAAATATCGTTGTCTGGAGTTTTTTTAACTGCCTGGCAAATTAAAAATACTGGTGATGTCTTGTAGCTCAGCATCAAGTTGATGATATCTTGTAGCTCAACTTCATAACGCGAGACAGAATGAGATGATGAACATATAAATTCATTATTCAGATTCTATTGTGTAGTTGACATAAGAAACCCGTATTCAGATTTCATTGTGTGGTTGACATAAGAAGTCAGCATTCAGATTCCATTGTGTGGCTGACATATAAAGTCATTATTCAGATTCCATTGTGTGACTGATATAAGAAGCCAGTATTCATATTCCATTATCTGGCTGACATATGAAGTCAGCATTCAGATTCCATTGTGTGCCTGACATATTGACAGTCCAGACCTAATTGACCTCATAATTCATAATTTAGCGTTTTGTCCGAGTGACCTTAATGCTTGGTGCGATTTTTTTTTCTTTTCTTTTTTTGAAATAAAGTATTTTTTCCTAATTATTTCACTTAATTTCTTGTCACAGTTGTTGTACATCTGACCCAATTTTCGGCGATTTTTGTGCTAGAAACAGGAAGGACGCTGTCCAATGTGACAGTCAGCAACCTACAGGTGACATGTTAGCGTCAGGGCCGGCGAACCATCGCTGACCAAGACTGCCCCATCTCACTGCTAGTACCCACAGTAACAGACTTAGCCTGACTAACCGGGCAGGGATGACCATAGCTCCAATGGCGGTGGAGTCTACTAAAGACGTATTTCACACTCCCTGCTTTTTTAGGTCCACCCAGGGACTGAAAAAAGCTTCTTACTACCCGCTCCCAAACCGACACGACGCTGTGGCTCAACATCTTCGTGGGTCTTCTTGAAAGAACATCAGTTGGCAGTTTCAGGAGATACCAGAAGAAGAAAAAGTTTTGAACGTTTGAAAGCATCTGAATGAATGTAGACTGAATTCTCTTCTCCAAGCAATTCAACAACCAGTTCTTCCTACAAGTAGACTGCCTGGACTCTTTCTTTGAAGTTCAAGTTCTGACTTTGTTCAGATTATTCAGTTATAATTTTGATGATCACAGAAAGTGTAACTGAAATGCTCGCAGTCTCTGAACTTCTGAGAAAAGAAAATTGTCTATAATTACCCACTTTCACTCACAAACATTCCATCACGCCCGATCTATTCTCAAGGAAAGGGAGACAAGCACAGGAGAACGGTGTACAATTAACAATTGATTACTAACGCCCCACCCCCTTTTTTAAAAATAATTTTCAAACATCTCAGAAAATAACATTAGAAATGTTTTAATGTAAAAAGAAAAGTAAAATGTTTTTGTTTATTTGCATGAGATGCAAAATATTAGAAATAAACGCAGGACACAATTTTTGATGTACTGACACGAGGAGTGATTGATATGTTCCGGCATAAGGTACAACGGATTATGTATGGACAACTTTTTGGGGTTATTTCTCAGCATAGTCCCCTTACAAAAGAGTTCTTCAAATATCACGGGCACAAAAAAGAACAAATATATCTACACTACAAGAACTTAATATTGAAGAAGGCTGGCTAGTAAAGAGGATTAAACAGAGAAAACGTAAATATTTTGGACACATTAAACGTCGTGATAAATCCAGAAAGACCGTCTTGGAAGAGTACATAATGGGAAAAAGAAAGAGAGGAAGACCAAGGCGATTGGCTGCAAGACATTGTTGATGATCTGTATCAACAGCAGGGCATCTTGCTTACAACCGAGAGGCCTACATGAGTGCTGTTAGCTAGGCAAAGTTCGGCACGGGACATGCAAACGAATGAATAAATGTAGTCCCCTTGCAAGTTTGTGCAAATAATCCAGCGATCCTGGAGCATACGGTTCCATCTTTTGCCAGTAGAAAGTGGTCTATACCTTGAATGACGCCATCATCTGAAGCAAATTTGCGACCACTGAGCTGCTTTTTGAGTTTGATAAACAGGTAATAGTCTGAAAGGTCCAAATCTGGGGAATAAGGAGGATGTTCAAGAAGCTGGAAGCCGCATTCATGGATGGCAGCCATTGATGCCGCCGACTTGTGAACTGGAGCATTGTCTTGATGAAAGATGACTTCTCTCGTCAATTTCCCTCGACGCTTTTCCTTCAATTTGACCCGCGGTTCTTCACAAGATTAGCGTAATAGGCCCCGGTGACCGTTCTGCCCTTTTGAAGATAGTCTACCAATAGCACACCTTTTGAATCCCAAAAGATGGAAGCCATCATTTTGCCTGCATACAGAACCACCAATGCTTTCTTTGGAGGTGGGAATCCATGATGTTTCCACTGATTTGACTGTTCTTTGGTTTCTGGTTGAAAATGATGAACCTAAGTCTCATCCATAGTTACATATTGCTGAAGAAACTTACTTTCATCACGGCATTGTAAGGTTCATTACAGATCATTTACTTTCATCACGACATTGTAAGGTTCATTACAGATCACTTACTTTCATCAAGACATTGTATGGTTCATTACAGATCACTTACTTTCATCAAGGCGTTGTAAGGTTCATTACAGACCACTTACTTTCATTAAGGCATTATAAGGTTCATTACAGATCACTTACTTTCATCAAGGCATTGTAAGGTTCATTACAGATCACTTTCACAACTGTTTTTGTTTTCATCATAATTGATATGTGTAATTTTCGTGTTTGGAGTCATATATATATATATATATATATATATATATATATATATTGTGAAATAAAATACTTGGGTTTACTTACCTGCTTGGATATAAATGTTATAACTGGATCTATTTGGTAACGTTTTTAATGAGTCAGTCTAGAAGACTTACTTTTTGACTGTTTGCGTCAGTTCTGGGGAGTCATAGATGACCATGACATTCTCCCATATATCTGATCGTGCCTTTATAACAAGTTTACTTTTGATTAACACGTCAGGGACTGGGTACTGACCCGTTTGCGGCGGAGTCTGCTAAAGAAGTACTGCATGGTTTCTTCTTTTTATTTGGCTCCACTCAGGGGCTGATAAAATAGTCGTCGTAACTCACTCCCCGCCCGGCACATGCATCTGTAGTATAGGTTTTTTAATGGATTGATGATTTATTGGTGTAGTATATTTATCTTTACTTTACTGACGTGAATTAATGTCTTTTATTTCTTCTTGCCGCCGTCGTACTGAGTGGTGGAAGGCTGACTACCCCATACATTCACACCTTACGTATAAATAACGGGAACACGAAACAACAGTCCTTTTTTCTTAAAATCACGATCCTTGTATTTACAAAATTCTGATCCACAAGGCAATGCGAATCAAACGAATCCTATGCGCATGAAGTCCATATATTTATATATTTCCACACGCGTTATTGAATCATAAAAAAAGGTTCCTTGAATAATATGATTTCAATCCTGATTACAAATGCACACAACTAAACTATACACGCCAGCCTCCATCTATCGAATGACAGTCCTTGTTCACGTCTGCCGCTGGACTTCCACGTGCTCAACTTCTCTCCCTTTTTTTCTCTTCACGTCTTATATACCTGGTCAGCGCCGGACTCGAAGGCCTGGGGATTTCCATTCAAAACCGGGTCACTGCTTGCTTATTTTTCCACTCCTTACACATCAACATCTTCGCCGTATCGTATGGAAGAACATATCGCTCACAGTTCCAGGTAGAGGAAACAAGACGCAAGAACATATCGCTCATAGTTCCAGGTAGAGGAAACAAGACGCAAGAACATATCGCTCACAGTTCCAGGTAGAGGAAACAAGACGCAAGAACATATCGCTCACAGTTCCAGGTAGAGGAAACAAGACGCAGCGCTCTAATGATTAAGATAATACAACCAGAAGGAAGGAAACAGAAAGATAACATTTGTTAAAATCACATAAATATAACAATTGTTAAATTCACAGAAAGAATACATTTGTTAAAATCACATAAAGATAACATTTATTAAACGTACAGAAAGATAACATTTGTTAAACTCACATAAAGATAACATTTGTTAAACTCCCAGAAAGATAACATTTGTTAAACTCACAGAAAACATGTAGAGAAAATTCACAGCTAAATACCAGGGTTTTTTTCATGATCCAAACGCATTTGTATGAAGAAGAATGTTATGACAACAAACCATCCCACAACAGTAACAAGTAATAGCCACTTCATGCATATTTTATTTATAACTCTGGAGTAAATAACGACATTTCAGTAGAGAAATCTTTCACGCTTGTGTGCCAGAACTGGAATCAAGTAATGAGTAGATATACTTTATGTACATTTGCAACGTAATATAGTAAACAAAAGTAGAACATATGTTTTAAAAGATTTTTACAGTGATCTTTGTGCGAAAAAAACTAAATTATGCTCTCTACAAAGAAAACATCTGATACGTAGACAGGTTTATTATAACAAGAGAGTCATAGAGGTCAATTTGTTATAAGAAGAGAGTTATAGAGGTCAATTTGTTATAAGAGGAGAGTCATAGAGGTCAGTTTGTTATAACAAGCGAGTCATGGAGGTCAGTTTGTATAACAAGAGAGACATAGAGGTCAGTTTGTTATAACAAGCGAGTCATGGAGGTCAGTTTGTATAACAAGAGAGACATAGAGGTCAGTTTTTTATAACAAGAGAGTTATAGAGATCAATTTGTTATAACAAGAGAGTCATAGATGTCAGTTTCTTATAGCAAGAGAGTCTGAAAAAGTAGGTTTCTATCTGGGTTGTACTAAGCCAGGAAATGAAGACTGCGGCTGCATCAAATGTTACATGTTGATGACAAAACGTATGATCCCATCTGATAAAGTACTGCTGCCTGGGTTATCACACACAAGCATGTCACAGAGATGTGATAATAACAACTATAGGATATACTCTGACACGTTCTACAAGTAGGATATATTCTGACAGTAAACTCATTCTACAAGTAGGATATACTTTTACAGTAAATAAGCTCTATAAGACCACAGTGGTAGCATATATAAGGCTCTGAACACTGCACTGCACGAATCAAACTATAGTAAACGATGAGCATCATGGTGATGATGGATGTTTGAGTGCACTGATTGTGACAACATCCAGTAGTGTCAGATCAGAAGAAAATAAACCTCTTCCCCTTTCTTCTCACGTTTCATATCCGAGACTGAAGGAAATGTTATCAGATAGAACAATGCAAGTGCCTTCAGAAAGTAAAACAACTAAAGAAGCTGTGGAGATGAACAGACAGAACTATAAAAATAAGATTTTAAAATAGTTTGGACACATTAAACGTCATGATAATCTAGAGAAGACCGTATTGGAAGATTACATAGTGGGAAAAAGAAAGAGAGAAAGACCAAGGCGAAGATGGCTGTTAGACATCGTTGATGATCTGCAAATGGATGCAACAGCAGCAAGGCATCTTGCTTACACAATCGAGAGGCCAACAGAAGAGCTGTTAGAGAGGCAAAGTTTCGCAAGGGACATACATATGTCTGACTGACTGACTGACTGACTGAGAAGAAGTAATTATTAACGAGTCTTTTTTTTCGTTTGAAAACTTTGGTTTGACTGTTACATTTATCCAACAGGTTACTTTTAAAATAAATAAAACAAAACGGAGACAGTCCTTCTTCATTACAGACAGTTATTGTTTTTATATCAAACGCAACTGTCTGTTAAGACTAAATTGTCAGTGTATGAGTTGCTCATAAATCAGTTTTCATCGTTCTGTAGTTTCAAATATATGAGATTATAGTGAATAGTTGTGCCGAGTAAGCAATATTTAAGATGGAAAGAATTTAGTTAGTAGCTCTCAAGCATTCACTGAAGACACGGGATTACAGAGGGACAAACAAGGAAAGACTAATCTGGTTTAACACGGACTGAGTTTCAAAACATTTTAAGGTTTGTGTCCCCTAACAGTAGCCACATTTTCATGGCTTATGCGTTAAAGTTTAAC
This sequence comes from Achatina immaculata, assembly GCA_009760885.1. Classification (NCBI taxonomy): domain Eukaryota; kingdom Metazoa; phylum Mollusca; class Gastropoda; order Stylommatophora; family Achatinidae; genus Lissachatina; species Lissachatina immaculata. The sequence goes on along the minus strand of CM019704.1, from coordinate 39,873,863 downwards.
AAGTAAACAGAATCATTTGTGAGACAGAATAACCGATTGTCCACTAATAAAACTTAGGGTGGCTGGCATGTTATTTTATGACTGGTTTTAATATTGAAAGACAAGAGGTGGCCGCGCACTCATTTATGGCTAAGGACACTGCATAATTTCATTTACTGAAGCTTTGTAACTATCATTGATAAACATGTCTGATACATTCCGACGTATTCTTTGGAAGGCTGACGCCATATATCTTCTTAGAGCTGTCTGTGAGTGCCTCTCTACTGAGCACATTTGCAGAGATGTACGCATTCATTATGTAGAGATCACTTTTCATCATTGTGCATGGACATGGCGTGGGACGGTTCTTGTGCATGGACATGGCGTGGGACGGTTCTTGTGCATGGACATGGCGTGGGACGGTTCTTGTGCATGGACATGGCGTGGGACGGTTCTTGTGCATGGACATGGCGTGGGACGGTTCTTGTGCATGGACATGGCGTGGGACGGTTCTTGTGCATGGACATGGCGTGGGACGGTTCTTGTGCATGGACATGGCGTGGGACGGTTCTTGTGCATGGACATGGCGTGGGACGGTTCTTGTGCATGGACATGGCGTGGGACGGTTCTTGTGCATGGACATGGCGTGGGATGGTTCTTGTGCATGGACATGGCGTGGGATGGTTCTTGTGCATGGACATGGCGTGGGATGGTTCTTGTGCATGGACATGGCGTGGGACGGTTCTTGTGCATGGACATGGCGTGGGACGGTTCTTGTGCATGGACATGGCGTGGGACGGTTCTTGTGCATGGACATGGCGTGGAATGGTTCTTGTGCATGGACATGGCGTGGGACGGTTCTTGTGCATTCCAGGAGATGTCACTGGCACAGGCGGCAGAGCAGTTATGTGATTTTCTCGTCTGATGTGATACCGAAACTGTACTCAACCTGACCCTTGTGACCTATCTAGGTCGGCTATTAACGTTGTTACAACCGGTGCTTTTAATGATATTCTGCAATATGTTCATCAGTAAAGACTACATTTCATACAAACTTCAGTGTTAAACAGAACTTGACTTTTTTTTCTACAATCACTGTTTGTGTTGTGTTGTAGTTGATAATGATGTTCATGACAATATCATTTTCATGAAGCCAAAGAGTGTGTCTATCTTAAATATGAATATCATTTCAGTTATTATTGTATCTGTTGTCCCTTCAAGTGTAACTCTCTTTTATATAAATACAGGAGACTCTCTCATGTGTAACGTCAGGTTTCTCTTATATAACTTCAGTCGGCTCTGTCTGATGTAAATCCATATATAGCTGTAGTATCACTTTATATTTGACACTCTCTAATGCCACTCCATATGTTACTCTCTCTCTCTCTGATGTCACTTCATATGTGAATCTCTTTGATGTCACTCTATATATAACTCTCTGATATAACTTCAGGTGGTACTTTCGCCGCTGTCACCTCAAGTATAGTGTTCCATCTGATTTCTCGATTATTAATCTGTTTGATGTTACTCCAAGTGTAGCTCTCTTTAACGGTACATCAAGTGTGACTCTCTCTGATGTCACTTCATGCGTCGATCTCTAATATCGCTTAAAGTGTGATTCTCTCTCTCTGTCTCTCTCTCTTCCTGATGTCACTTTAAATGTGAATCTTTCTCTTTGATGTCGTGACAGCTGTGATTCTCTCTTATGTCACTTCAAGTGTTGTGGTTTCCTCTGATCATAATTCAGGCGTGACTCTTTCTCTCCGATGTGTGAGTGCAACTCTCTCGATGTCACTGAGGGTTGTTATGTAGTCCAGCGAGCCCGTAAAAAAATGAAAATGTCGAGAACGTGCGTATGTTTCAAAAGAAAATTATATCTCATTTTCTTCACTCTCTGTAGTTTATAAAACATTAGCTGATAACCCGGCATTGCCCGGTGATTTATTTATCCCAATGTCAGCCGCGCAGAGTTGCGCAGCGCGGGCTGCTGTTGTGCAGACCGGCCGTTCTTTTGGCGAAGAAGCGCTCTCGAGTTCCGTTCGTGGGGATAAAGGTTTTCACTTCCTTCCCGGACGGCGAGAGTTAAGGTTGTTCGATGCAGGAGCGAGTGGTTTATCCGTCGAGCGAAGCCTATAAACGGCTATCCTGCCAGGTTCGTGCTAACGCGTCAGTGGTGTACTAAGGTGTTGTCGATCGATGGTTTCGATATTGGCCCATCTCTCGCAAAGAATATCGGGTCTGCAATATGTAATGTGCCTTGGTTGTCGGTGCAGCGCTTTCTTCTTGTTCGTTAGAGCAGAGAGAGCCACCCGCCTCCGCCACCGGTGTTAAAGAAAATGAAACGCCGCCGGGGTCGAAAGGGATCCGCTCTGAGTAGAGCGCTGTCTCTCTTGCCCCGCGACGGTCTGTCGGCAGATATCCGACTAAGGTTCAGTGAAGGAAGCTATCTGGTTGATCCTGCCAGTAGTCATATGGTTGTCTCAAAGAATAAGCCATGCATGTCTAAGATCACACTGTCTCACGGTGAAACCGCGAATGGTTGATTAAATCAGTTGAGGTTCCTAAGATGACATGATCGCTGCTGGCGAGATTCTTCGACTGCCCCGCGTGGGGTGAAATTCCTCCCGGCCTATGAAGAAAAATGCGATTAGGTTGTCTCGCGGCTCCGCTGTGAAAAAGGTGATGGGAAGGATTAAGTGAAGCTTAATCAATATGTCCAGTAGTCTCGCGGTGAGGGCTACTCATGCCACGGCACCTCTGCTCTAGAGGCTGGACACGTCCGTTCTACACCCATACTGGGGTAATATGCCTAAACTGGCTTAACCCAGGTGTGAAACTTGATGGCTGCTCATATCACGATGCCTCCGTTCTAGAGGCCGGTGAGGTCCTATATCCATCCATACCAGGATAATACGCCTAAACCGGCTTAACCCAGATGTGAAACGTACTAGTGGCGAGGATTCGTCCTCCTGG